>JABFAK010000235.1:0-53731 GCA_013266265.1 Fusarium sp. NRRL 66182
GCCGGGGGCGGCAACGGATCGCTTATGGAGCTCGGTCGTGCTGTCATTGGCCTTGGGACGAGGGATGTGGAAGTGAGTATTTTTTGGGTGTACCTGAGTTATAACTTCCCAGGCTTTATGGCGATATATGAGGTCCATGACCTTATCATTATGCTTGTCTTGTAGCTTTGAAAGGTCGTCCACCTCTTGAATCTCCTTCCCTGACTTGTGACGCATCCTGGGACTGACATACATGGCCAGGCCCATCGATGCCTGGAGGGCAATGACAAGAGTATTGATGAGTCTCATGATTGAATGATGAAATCTGATTGGTAAATCTGAAAGATCAAGCCCGGGATTGAGACTGAGTATATCAAAGGAGAGAAACTGAAGAGGGTCGAAGCAAGGATGAAAGCCCAACTTTATACTTATTTCCTGGGCAATACGTGTTCTTTCTTCCATGCCCGTAAATTTAATCATGGTTTACCTCTCTTTGAGTGTGGCGAAGGGAGTATCTCGGTCGTTTTCTACACTTGAATTGTTTATTATGCATGTAGAAGGCCAAGGACTAATGTTTTCTTGCGTGCCAGACCATGATGGCTATTCAGTCAATACTCATCAGAACTAGTTATTGCTATTAGTGTATAATGCTATCGCATACCAGTTCTCTCCATCTTATGTTGCTTGACTTGATCGTGTCCTTTCATCAACTTTCGACAGTTGATGGTTCGCTCTATCTAGGTAGTCAAGCACTCCTCTTACATGACAACCAGCCCCCAGAAATCAGACACAAGAAGAGTTCTGGTTCTAGACACCTCTGGAAGCTCTATCATTTCACTATACTTCCATCTTACAAACGACGGCGTGCTGTCATCGGCTCATCAAAGTCGCTCTGTTTGTTTACCACGTTGTCCAGAGCAACATCTGCGCCGATGCCTCACGTCAAACTTTTTTCGAAAATGTATTTTGTGAACACGGATACTTCGGCACACTTAAAATAATCAATAGCATGTCTTTTTTTTTTTGTCCACTCTGCATTTGACCACTATATCGGGGTGACGGATGTCCTGAGTCTAAGCCTTGCCCCCTGAGATATTGACCAGCAAAAGGACTAGTTAGACAAAGCGGCGATGATTCTGAGCACATGCGATGATCAAGATTGCTCCGTATCAGGTCAAGTGGCTATATTTCACTTGCAGCAGAGGTCCATCTGACTTGAAGCTCAACTCTATGCGATACCCAAATCGTCAACAAAAGTAACTCTGCGGCTGGCGGCGGCATTCATACGAAGCTGCGAATTTGAAGGTCAAAACGAATTGAGGTTTCTTAAAAGGGTTGGCTTCCTCTTACTAACAGATTTACTTTCTCGTTTTTGCTGCGTGGCCTTACCTGATAGTCCTCCATGTACTCTTTGTTTACTTCTGAGCGCCTCAGAAGACGGGGATCCAACCTCAACAAACCTTGGTCTTCACTGCATTCGGGGCATAGATATAATGAACATTCGTAAAGAGTGCAGCCACGCTGGTCTGAGCAACGGGCAACTAAACATTCACTCCTCTGGCTTGTTGGATCCCGGACCATTAGAGAACAGGTTTCATGTGTTTCAAACAAGACCTTGAACAGTCTTCCCTTCTTTCAGCGGGATCTAGAAAGCTAAAGAAGTATTACAGCGCCTATCATCACACAAATGATACCCCACTCCACGCTCCAAACTTCCCAGTCCCAATATATACGCGCCAAATCAAGTAAAGGTATACAACAATCTGACAGCAAAGACGGCACACAAGACAGAATTAATCTTCCATGTCCTTCGCAGACACTTGGTTGATCAGTCGCTGATATTTGGCCTCCGCTTCTTGCTCGGCATCTCGAACTGACTTCAACCTACCCTCTACAGGCGGCGTTTCTGAGTTGCCCTTGGTTGTCCAGAGCACACCACTCTTGATGGCGGGTTTTGTCTCAGTTCCCGAGTCAGGCTTTGGTGTAGAATTGCTAGTTCTTGGTTCATCCGAGGCCGTGCCGTCCTTCTCCCCATCCATGTTGGCTTTCGGCAACCTCATGGCCAGTAAGACGTATTCTGCGCGCGTCATGTTGTCCATGACATCGTTCATATAGCGCTGAACCTCATCCTTGGGAGCAACGACTCGGGCCAGGTTTTCCAAATGCCGTCCAGACTGTGTGAAGAGACGAATAGTGATGGGCTGGTAGTAGTCCAGTTTTGGATCTCCTCCATACTCGGAGGCGCTCCCCTTGCGAACGATCAAAAATGAAGCCACAACTTGTTGACCAGACGTCGTAGGCAGATACTCCAGAATACTAAACTTTGGGAAAAGATATCGGTCACCGCTTCCAAAATCAAAGACAACAGCCGTGATATCTGGCTTGGGTGCCGGCGGAGGTCCTTTCGATCGTAGAGCCTGGGGGTTGGGTGGAGGCGCGGTCTGAGGAGCTGGTGCTTTCGGCTGACCATTCAACAGACCATTCGGAGTCTGTTGTCGAGCCTGTGCAGGGGCAGGAGAAGCTTGCGGAGCAGTTTTCATGTCTCGGTGCAACCTATCTAGGATTTCCTTGAGATCTGTAGAATCAGTGAAGCCAGGCCGACCTTCTGCAATTCTGCGAATCATATCCCGTGTTCTTTGGTCCTCTAGAGCAGTTTTGACCAGTAGAACGACGAGCGGATCACTACCTTGTGGTGGTCGTAGCTCGGACGATCTCTGATTTGGATTGGAAGCCAGGACAATATCAAGAATAGCCCTAACCTCCACCGCAAAGTATTGGACTGTTCGTCCGTCTACCAGAAGACGGTCTGCTGATGGTCCTTGCTGGCCTCCTTTGCTCCGATATTCCGTATTCAATTGGTCTATAATCTTTTGGAAATGCGCAAGCTCGCCTTCCTTTGCTTGTCCAACAGCCACCCTTTTCATTAGATCGCGGAGCTCTGCATCTCCTGAGGCTTTCTGCGCCAGTAGCGCAATAACAGGATCGTTAGCAGATGGCTTCGCTACAGAGGCGGGTGCCGGTGCCGGAGCCGCTGGTTTCGCGAGACCAGGCGTGGGTATCGGGTGAGAGCCTGGGGGCGGCCTGGTTGCTGGGGGCACTGTCGTCGCGGTTGTTGGCCCAGCCGGAGGTGCTTGTGTTGTACCTGGCGCTGGGGTTGTGGCTGACTGTGCAGGCTGTCCAGGGAGAGGAAGGTTTGGTTGCGGAAGAGCGATTGGAGGAGGCGTTGGAGACGGTGCTACAGGCCCTCCTACTCCTTGGGGCCTCGGCTGAAAGTTTGAGCTCGGTGACGGTGCTACATTGCTCGCTACCGGGGCTGCCCCGGGTTTCTGAGCTGTTGTTGGAGCAGCAGTCTGCTCTTGCAAAGCTCGGGCAAGAGATTGGCTTGGTTGCGCTGGGCTTTGCGATATAGGCTTTGCGGCTGTTGCTTTGTTCTGGGTCGGGGTGCAGGATGTTGACGATGGAGGTGCGAGCGATGGAGGCATTATGCCATTGGGAGGACCGTATTGGATGATGGGACGGTGTTGTGGTTGCTGCTGTGGCATCGGATGTGCCTTTGGCTTCGGATCCTTCACCACGTACATGGTCGCCTCAATAATGTGAGGCTCAAGCGTGATGGTCACGGTGCCGACCTTG
Source organism: Fusarium sp. NRRL 66182 (assembly GCA_013266265.1). Taxonomy (NCBI): domain Eukaryota; kingdom Fungi; phylum Ascomycota; class Sordariomycetes; order Hypocreales; family Nectriaceae; genus Fusarium; species Fusarium sp. NRRL 66182. The sequence goes on from JABFAK010000235.1 coordinate 3,613, forward strand.
GACATGGTCTCCTTGGGCGGGTTCTTGGGATCCTCGTTGAGCACACCTTTGCGCTTATGCGGTTTCGTCCAGTATTTAGCAAACAGACCTTCGGTGGTCCATTTTTGACGAGATCGTGAGATGGATTCGGCGACTACGCCACTAAGAGACGCGTTAGCTGGTGCAACTCTATCGCAATCAACGAGTAATATGACGTACCTTTCGCCGACTGACTGATAGTCCTTGGATGACAAATCCTCTGGCTGCGCGGTTTCAACCGTAGGGAGCGGCTTACCAGCCTGGACTGAGCCAGGCAATGGCGGCGGGGGAGGCTCTGCAGGCTCAGGATCTGGAGCTGGAGTTGCAGCTGGCGGGGGAGCAGCAGGCGTCGCAGAGCGTTCTCGGGGTGTAACATTGCGCTTCTTAGCAACATTCTCGCTCCTGGCGGCGGCCCGGGCGGGCAGCTTGCGCTTCCGCTCCATTAAGTGCTCGTGTAGTAAACAGACTGCGGAGGGCGCAACGGGATCACACTGCGAGTTGCAAGCCAATCATTATATAAAGGCCATACAAGGCGCGTCTGGGAGTACGATGAGCGTGTAAAATAAAGTATCGGCGGGGTTCGTGAACAATGGAGAGAATCGCTGGGGGCCTGAGACCGAGGCCAGGCTAGGTATGCTGTGATGCGATGGCAAACAAGTATGGAAGTGGAAGTGGAAGTTTGGAGTTGGGAATGGGATACTTGTATTAGTTAAACGAGAGCAGTATAGACGGTAGAAAGGCACATAATTGGTCAGATTCGAGCCACTAGCTGTCTACGGCCAGTTGTGGCCTAGGTAGGTAGGTAGCTATAATACCTAGTAGTATAGTGCCTAAGTACTGTACCTCAGGTAAGTACCTACCTACCTACCCACCTAGGTAGAGTCCTCATCTGTTAGAAATACCGTAATAATTATTACTGGCGACGTTGATGGTCCTGATTTATACTCTGCAATACGTTGGTTGTCACAATCGTCAAATCAAAAGCGCGATTAGCCTCATTAACCAGCTGCAGGTGGAGTTGTAGCCGCATCGACTGTGCAGCGCGAATGGGTAGACGTGTCTGAGTACATATAATTACTCAGAAATTGCACCCAGAAACAAGTACCGACAGATTGGAGATCTTCACTAAAGGTTAGCGCGGAACCTGCAGCATGTAATCTGGTTCCATGTCAGAGACCTTGGATTCTACCATGCCACTACAGTACTGTAACAGGCGCGAGTTTGATAATCTATCTACAGTGTTCCAGTCTTTTACTTTCGAAAGACCGACCTGCTCTTTGTTTTGTCTACAACCTAACGTTGATCCCGTCATGACGGCTTCGCTGCATCCTGCACTGCGGGCAATAGTTATAGCCATCGGTGCGCCACTTGGTCTGTATTGCGTCTTCCTAGGGCTGGGAATGACGCCTTTCTTTCAGAAGCAGTATGTACTTGTCTTGACCAACTGGCATGTTCTAATACGCATTTAATAGCTTCCTATATGCCCACAAGATCAACACGTTATTGTGGAATGATGTTAACCAGCCAGAAAGATGGGGGTTTGCTCGTATGTCTTTTCTTTTTTGGACGCGAAATTCGCAGCAACTCACACAGGCCGTGTCCAGGAAACCAAGTGACTCCCTTCTCACTCAAAACGCCTGATGGGGAATCCATCTACGCCTGGCACATTTTGCCGCTCCCCCTCTACTTACAAAATGAGGCCTCGATCGAATCTCAAGAGCCGGGTTTCTCAAAGGACTTTACCAAGACCGAATCGTTCCGTCTTCTAAAGGAAGACCCGGAATCACGCCTTGTCCTGTATTGTAAGTTGCACAGCTACCTTTTCTGGAAAGTTGTTGACGTTTATCCACTCTAGTCCACGGTGTAGGTGATGAGCATGACATCTCGGCCAGCATTCACTGACGTCGCAGAACGCTGGGCATATTGCGCAAGCCATCCGACCCCTAAGCTACCATTCTCTCACCGATACATCATCGTATCATGTCATTGCTATCGATTACCGAGGATTTGGTCACTCGACCGGCACTCCTTCTGAGGCCGGTGTGATCCAGGATGCGGCAACACTTGTTGAGTGGGCCACCAAAATCGCAGAGATTCCGGCCAGCCGCATCGTTCTCCTCGGACAAAGCCTGGGTACGGCCGTGGTCAGCGGAGTCGCTGAAAGGTACGCACTTCAGGGTGTTGAATTTGCTGGTATCACCATCGTCGCGGGGTTCAGCGATCTGGCAAATCTCCTCCTAGGCTACCGCATCGTCGGCATCTTTCCTGTGCTTGCGCCGTTTCGCATTTGGCCCTGGCTAGTGCGCTTCATTCACCGATTTGTTGTCGACAAGTGGCATTCTGATAGACGGCTGGCCAATGTTGTACGGCACACAAAGAAGAGACTCAGGATCAATCTAATCCACGCCAAAAACGATGGAGACATTCCATGGACTGAAGACAACAAGCTGTTCCGGGCAGCTGCACAGGAGACGGTAGGGATCATGGACGATGCTGATTTTGCAGCTTGGAAAGAGCAGCGTACTGTCCACAAGGGTAAAGATGCGTTTGTGACCACTTGGAGAGCTGAGCCTAATATGATCATCCGTCAAGAGCTTTTCCCATACGGCGGTAAGTCATGGGTACTTGTTTCAACTTCAGACAACTGACTATACAGGTCACAATGATATAATGGGATATGCGCCTGTTGCGCTTGCGATAATGAGAGCGTTTGATCTTCACGGAACGACGTACACTGATGAATGATTAGACTAAATCTCGAAGAGTTGCGTTTGGTCTGTGGTGGCAGTATTTGCGCCAAGAATGACATGTTTACTCATGCGGCATTCGCATCTGTTTAGCACGATGCTTCATCCTTTTCCCTTTATGATATTGTTTAAAATGACATCTGAATGTGTTTATAGGTACGAGCCGTCCTTGAGGGTGGAGCGAGGACTGGGCTAGCTGCCTGGTCCAAGACGGCAGTGGTTGATAATTTGGTTATAGAGCTCTACATTTGCATAGGTAGCTTCTAACGTTGTGTTAGTATGATCCTTTCAACCTTGGCTTTGGTTGTGCCTTTGTATTTTATTGGCAATAAACAACCAATGTCAATACATATATGTCTGATGACTTGCGACCTAGGCAAGTCGCCTTGTACACTGGTTCAGCTTTGGTTGAGTACCAATAGTCTGGAAACCCCGAAAGACAGTCTCTTTTCCCTTTGGTTTGGCGTTTGGCTTCTACTTGAAGGCTTGAAGCTGGACATATCAAAACTGGTCGGAACCCCCGCCTTCCGTGACAGACACATGCTCAGCCCACTAACAAATCCTGTACCCCGCCAAAAAGCTCGAGGTCCCTTCCAACTCCACCCCACGTTACATACCTGCACCGACATCACCTTCACCCCAAGGCCAAGGTCCATCTCGAGCCATGTCCGAGGAGTCTAAGCCAGTCGAGCCCGTCGTCGACGAGACGAATGCCGAGCTCAAGGGCAAGGCAATTGCTCAGGCCGAAGCCGGCGACGATGCCAACGCCGAATCTGGATCCGACTCTGAACACGAGGAGCCCGCCGCCGAGGGCTCTGGCGACAAAAAGAAGAAGAAGAAGAAGAAGTCGAAGCGCTCAAAGGTCAAGGATGCCCTGAGCGGCCAACAGTCGGCACCGACCGATGCCGATTTTCACAAGGCTCTCGAGGGCCTCACTCCTCAACAGATCAAGGAGTTCCTCGCCCTCAACCCGGCCCTCTCCCAGGAGGTGTCCAAGGCCTCGAGCAGCTCAACCCCTTCTGCTGAGCAGGCTGCAGACCTGCTCAAGAAGATGTCGCTCCAAGATATCATGACAGGACTCGCTGCAGGTGGAAAGAATGCCAAGGATATGGGATCATACAAGTTCTGGCAGACGCAGCCTGTGCCCAAGTTCGGCGAGGATTCGAGTCTGAAAGAGGGGCCTCTGCGCATCCAAAAGGTTGAGGAGGTGGATAAAGAGCCTGCAGCTCTTCTTTCCGGCTTTGAATGGGTTACTATGGACCTGACCAAGGATGAAGAGATCAAGGAGGTATACGAGCTCCTGAACAAGCACTACGTTGAGGACGACGAGGCCATGTTTCGTTTCAACTACTCGCCTTCTATTCTGCGGTGGTACGTTTGAAGCCTCCACTTTCGATCCTATATCCCAAATACTCACTAATACACCCAGGGCCATGATGCCTCCTGGCTGGAAGAAGGAGTACCACGTCGGTGTGCGTGCCACTCAATCCCGTGCACTCGTCGCCTTCATCTCTGCCATTCCAGTCAATCTGCGTGTTCGCGAAAATGTGGTTAGATGCTCCGAGGTCAACTTCCTTGCCATCCACAAAAAACTTCGAGGCAAGCGCCTCACGCCGGTGCTCATTAAGGAAATCACCCGACGCAGCAACCTCAACGAGATCTGGCAAGGCCTCTACACCGCCGGCGTCGTCCTCCCCAAACCCGTCAGCACCTGTCGATACTTCCACCGTGCTATTAACTGGCAGAAGCTCTACGAGTGCGGCTTCAGCCCTTGCCCTTCCAACAGCAAGCCTCAGTATCAAGTGCGCAAGTATGCATTGCCCGATAGCACAGGCATCAAGGGTCTGCGACCGCTGGAGGAGAAGGATCTCGAGGCTGTCATGGACCTGTACAAACGGTACAATGCGCGCTTCGATATGACACCCGAGTTCTCAAAGGAAGAAGCCCACCATTGGTTTGTGCCCAAGGTTGAGCCGAATGGACAACAGGCTGTGTGGACCTACGTCGTCGAGGTAAGTTGAAGCTGTCAGGCATAAAAGAGCCGACGGGGTAGATACTAACAACGCACTCAGGACGAAAACAACAAGATCACCGACTTCTTCTCCTTCTTCTGCATCGAATCCTCTGCCATTGGAAACGCTAAGCATAACGTTATCAAGGTGGCTTACATGTTCTACTATGGCACCGAGGTGGCTCTTGAGGACAAGTTTGACAAGGCGGCCCTCAAGAAGCGGCTCAATGAGCTGGTTCACGATGCCCTCATCATATCTAAGCGTTACAAGTTCGACGTCTTTAACGCGCTGACGCTCATGGACAATGGGCTCTTCCTGGAGCAGCAAAAGTTTGGCGCCGGCGACGGCCAGCTGCACTACTACCTGTTCAACTACCGCGTCAATCCCATCTCTGGCGGCGTGGACCGCAAGAACCAGATCGACGAGGACAACCTGAGCGGTATCGGGCTGGTGATGCCTTGAGGTTGGCAAGAAGGGAAGTTCCATGGTAGAATTGGTGGGCACACAGAGATTTCGTCTTGGTCGGCGCAACAAATGAGGAGTTAGGCCCGGGAAGAAAAACAAGACGGAATGGATACGCGAGAAATGACTTGACATGAAGACGTATTAGATCTAGCGGGTGCAATATATTGCGTGAATTGGCCGTCTGTGGATTTGGACGCCCGGCATGACAGTCTGGTTCAAGTTGGCGCATTCTAAACTCATTCGCCGAATTATATAAGCTTGGAGACATGCCGCGTGCTCTCTCTCTCTCCGTTATTGGCAATATTTCACAGAGACTGGAATGTAGACTTCGTATCTCAACTCCCACAACCACCATGTTTTGGCATATACTCTTCGTCTGGCACGTGGCGTGTCTAGGTCAGTGACGGCTGAGCCGAGGAACAACGTCACCACCCATAGTGGAAGCAGTCCATAAGATCAACATCTGCTCATTTTTCCCTCTCCACACTCTACAGCCTAGTTTCAAGTCACGATACTGTTCATTTCCGTCATTTGCTTCCGCTATTTTGTCTATTTGTACTCTTGCATTCGAGACGCATCCTGCATCCATTGTATAGCTAGCGCCTGTGCTGTTGGTGAATGGCGTCCTGAAAGAAGTACAACAACTATAGAGGTTATCAAACGGCATCTCGCTCTTTTTGGATCACAGACTTGGGTAGACGACCTCGGATAGAAACACAAGTGTGTTTATATAGGTAAAGAGAAAAGAGAGAGGGGAACGTCGGGAGCATAGTAGAGCAAACATTAGCAAACATAGTCATGGCGTCTGACAAGTGAGTCTCTGAGCAAACACCCTGATACATGACCATTATTCATTTTCGACACTCTCTTCTTTCTTGGCTTACTCACTCACTCACTCACCTTTGTCTTTGCTGCCAAGTCTAACTTGTTTTGTGATGCGTTGCCGCAGATATTCTACATTTCCCTCTGTCGAGGAAACCCTCAACCACCCGGCCTATCCGGGCACGATATGGGCTTTGGAGCCTCACTCCACGGGCAAACTCCCCGTAGCCAAAGGCCGGGGCGGTCCGGTCGGAATAGCGTGGGAGATCCATGGCCAAGGACCCATCAAGCTTGTGGTACGTTGCTCCCGCAAAATCTCCTTGATTTCTCCGTCTGTGTAGCAATCTCTATCATGCTTGCTCCAAAGACAGAGAAATAAAAACTGACCAGGTCTAGCTACTCATGGGCCTGGCTGGCATCAAGACCGCATGGCAGCGCCAGACAAAACACTTTGGTCATGATCGAAGCGACAGGTATTCGGTCCTCATCATCGACAACCGTGGCATGGGAGGTAGTGACAAGCCTCTGGGTGTCTACTCGACGAGCGGCATGGCCCTCGATATCATTGAAGTTCTCGACCACGTTGGCTGGAGAGCAGAGCGTGAGATCAACCTCGTGGGCATCTCCATGGGTGGCATGATAGCCCAAGAAATTGCCCTCAGCATTCCCACGCGTCTGCAGTCGCTCTCTCTCCTTTGCACGTCAGCCTGTGTCCAAAACACAAAGGGTCTCCTGGCGACCGTCACGGAGCGCATGGGCTTTTTCGTCCCAAAGTCTATGGAGCGCAGCATCGCAGACACGGCTCTTCAGCTCTTTACGCCCGAGTGGCTCGCTGCGCCAGACGCAGAGATGCTGCCTGAGCCCGGCGTCACCGCACGATGCGGCCCGCCGCCTCCAGAGGTCGGGCCAACGTACCGCCTCTTCGACTCCAACTTTCAGCGGTTCCAGGCCCAGGAGCTCACCAAGAGGCGAAATCCAGACGAGTTCACCACCAAGAGTCTCATGTGTCAGCTCGCGGCGGCGGGCTTGCACAACAAGAGCGACGAGCAGCTGCTTGAGATTGCCGAGGGTGTTGGCTCTGAGCGCATCCTCGTCATGCACGGGATGCGCGATAACATGATCAGCGTGCCCAACGCTGAGCGGCTTGTGAGGGTGTTGAGGCCGGGCGTGGTGCATATTGTGCAAGACATGGGGCACGCGCCCGTGATGGAGAGGACGCAGTGGTTCAACAGCGTTATGGAGGAGCAGCTGGGTATGTGGTCCAAGATGAAGGAGGAGTAGATTTGGCATCAGATCATGCATGAGCGAGCGAGATTGAATCTTGAGATATAAGATGGAGTAATAAGGACAAGTACAAGTATACTGGGAAGAATGGCAAGCGGTTGGGATATGCTCAGCTGGACTAAATCATGGCTGTTGGACTTTTATCGAATAAAGCAAATATTTCTACGTGGACGGCATCGCAGAGTTGCAGGCTGAGATCCAGCACCCATCGAATCTCGGCTCCATTTCCAGTGTCTTATCATACATCCATTCTGTATGCCTCTAGCCTGGATGATTGCAGTCATCCTCTCAGCACGAGTTATCCGCCCATGAACCTTTCAATCACGTCCACAAAAACCTCTAAATTTTGATGTTACAGTAGCCCCGGTTCGTGACGTCCATCATGTACATGTCCACAGCCCGTGCTGTGGCATAAATTGCTTTTGAATCAGGAATGTCTATCCTCTTTCCGCTCTCCACTCACATCGTCTCGCGATGCTTGGCTTCGAAATCCAGCCATTCTATCGAGCAAGGAGAATGCTTTTCGCCTCATTAGCCCGCTCACCTCTCACCGGCAAGACGTCGGCTCTGCACCTCGCTCAGGGCCTTGGTTCCGCTCAGGAACGACACAACACCAAGAACGATAACGACGGGCAGAGTCTTGAACAGGTTCCACTGGACGTAGTAAAGGAAGAAGGCACCTTCAATGGCGGCAATTGATCCAAAGAAGACGGCATGTGAGACGGGCGCAGCGCCGAGGGCCTTGGGGATATGGCTGACATTGGCACCGAGGAAGAGCCACTATAGAAGGAAGCACGTTAGCATGGATATCAAGCAGTGGATGACCAGGATACATACGCCGAGGAAGAGGGCTGGCACGCTAGCCAGGATGGCGAGCGAGAACACCATGGAGACAATCCTGGGAGGGCTGGTGTCGTCGAGCTTGAAGACGTGATTGATCTGAGCTCGGGGGCCGTATCGCACGGGAGCCTCGTACGCAGGTGCGGGACCATTGGGTTCAAGGCGGATCTCAATTTCGAAGACGGGTGAGATGGTGGGATTGGACGTGCCGAAGGAGCCCAGGACTAGGCTGGCCTTGATGGGAGCGTCGGAGAGGAGGAACTGGACGGGGAGGTCCTTGTGCGACTACAGGCTCTGGTTAGCTTTGTCAGTTGTTGCGGGTGAAGCAAGTGCATACGATATCGACGGTGCCCTTTCCAGATGTCTTGATGTCCAGAGGGTAGGGCGCCTCGAGACCAGTCGACTCGGTAAGGATGAGGAATGCCTGGTGAGGTCGCTTCGCCTTGCCAGCTTCGGTCGTGGTCACCGAGACCTTGATAGTATCCGTGTTTCCCAGACCGATGGCATTCTTGACTGGCTTCTGCTCGCCGAACCTATATCAAGTAGATCTGTCAGCGCATATTCACCATTATGCGTTTCGTGCGTGACAGCAGCATCATGGCACCTCTGGAGGAGATGGCTTACTTCTGAGTGACGCTCTGCGCCTTCTTGGAGGCGACAGTTACGGAGCCATCGGTAAAGCTCCAGGACGAGGCGGCGCTAGCTACGCTCGTTAGGAAAACGAGGGAGGACACGATGGAGAAGCGCATGGTTTCGATGTGATCGCAGCGCAGGTTCGGGAGTTGAGGCCAAGTAAACGGGACGGGACAGCTTGGGATGCATCTCGAAACGGTACCTAGCTTGAGCGTTACGTGGTGGTAGTGGAGTGGTTTGATTGGCCGGAGCTCTACACACAGTGGGGTCCGGCTTGAGCTCCTGGCTTTAGGGTAGGTTTGAGAACTCATACCTGTAAATCAACATTATAAACAGTTGGTCTTCTTTTTTATGAGAATGCATTGTTGGTACATGAGAACTGTTGGTTTTGTTCAACTGTGGACCTGTCTCTACAGCATTAAAAGATGAATGTGTAAAATATGCGGCATCTATTAGTTGCGAGGTAAGTGACAGAACCTGTTGGCTGTTCACACACTGTATTACGGTTCCATGTTCTTCGTAAGGGGTTTTGTAATCTACACTGAAGTAAAGATGTCCATGATTTAATAAAATAAATCACTGCTTTTATTCCTTTAATCTGCTAGCCTAAATACAATCCATAGTATGCTCACTCTTTATTCGCTCTTAATCTCCGTCTGAAATCCCTTGATAGCCTGCCTCTCGTCCTCTGTCAACTCAATACCAAAATACTCTTTCAGCGCCTCCACCCTCTCCTCCTCCGTCTTCAACTCCTTGAGCACCGCCGTCTTACCTCCGGGGTTCTCCTTGACCACATAATTAATCAACATGCGTTTGCCATAAATCTCCTCGCCCGTCGGTGCACTCTTGGCCTCCCGCAGCATAAACTTGACAACCAGCGCCGTCGACGTCTGGAAGCTCCTTGGGCTCGTCCCCGTGTAGCAGTTGGCCACCTCAAAGTCAGCCGGGAGCCACTCGACCGAGTGGCTGAAGGCGTAAAAGCTGTTCCAGGGCTGTCCAGGCGCGTTGCGGCACTGGTAGATCCAGAGACGACGGCCGGCTGTGAGCTCAGTTTGTCCGGGGATGAAGTCTTTGATGAGGCGCGCATCCTGTGTGCCCATATTGCGCCACTCGGCGCCCTCGATCAGAGGCATGGGCCGTGTAGGGCCGTCGCCGCCAAAGGAAGCGTCAATGACCCAGCGGGAGTTGTCGGGGAGTGTTGCAATATTGACCATGTGAACCCTGGTTGTGGTTAGCGACTGAAACTTGCAGGTAGACAAAGCTTGCATCATCTGAACTTACCAGCCAGGATAGCCGCCATGAGGAACCCCGTCCTTTCTGGGACGGACTCTTACACCAACAGGATACACCTGGAAACCCAGCGCTCGAAGCATATAACAAAAGAAGAGATTGCTCTCCATGCAGTAGCCCCCCCGGCCACGGCCATCCACCACGATCTTCTGGAAGAGAGCCTGAGGTTCGAGGGTGATATCGCGGTGCGACGAGTAGTGCAGCGTCAAGTTCTCATAGGGAACTGTTGCGAGCATATGCTGGTGTAGCACGGTGAGAAAGGCATGGTCCAGAATAGGTTCATTGCCAACGTAGAATTCTTGCGGGATTTGAAGGTGCTTGAGAAACTTGGCGACCTGGGCCTCTGAGTATATGGCCGACGACATGATCAATGTGAGCAACGTATAAGAAAACCCAAGAGTTGGGATTGTACAACTTGATTCAACACTATCCGCTGAAAGAAGCAGAGAATGGATAGTTGATAAACAAAAAAGACGGGCGAGCTACCAACATCAACCATCATGAGTCAAAAGATAACGCGACGTCAGATCAAAAGCCAGACATACATACCCATACAACAGCACCTTGCTCACCTTGCTCGTATGTCCCGCAAACAAACCCCATGCCCCCATGTTGACCCCATCGCAGGAAGTTGGCCGTAACGTATCACGAATCTCCATATCTCGACATACTCCATAAAACTGTCTAGGCTTGAACCTGGAGACGCACCTTACGCCCTCCGTCCACGCATTTCAGGGGAGACGGTAGCGGCCAATGAGAGCAATTCTGGCGTTTACTTCGGGAACTTTTTCTCTTGGTCTGAAGTTGGCACGAATCCCGTAGTAAATGCCTCTTCTCGCGGCCCGTCTTGCGCCGTTACACCGGCCATTACAGGCTTGGAGAAGCACGTACATCGGCATGAGTGTCATGTTTGTCCACCCTTTACAATATTCACTCTCTCCACCCCGGTGGTAGACTCAGCAACGCCATGCAGACTAGCTAGGTAGCCTGGGGGTTGATCCATGTTTTCACTCGGCTCTTGTATGCTGTGGAATCGATTCAGTAGTACCAGACGTGTAGTAAATCGAAAGAGTAAATCCGCATGCCCCTAGAGTTCAGAGGGAAAATACCGTTACTCCGGCACTTCTCTTCCCATGACATGACATCGTGCCCCAAACGCCAAGCCCAAAAGTCCACCGCCATTTCTTCTAAATGATGTAGATATGTACAGACAAACCCGTCGTCTAAAGTTCCGTCCTCTGGCTCGGCGTGGTTATCGCAGCCGCGCCATTCCTCTTGGCCTTGGTCCCTTTCAGCTTGGGCATAAAGTCCTGAATGCCCATCCAGTCCACCACAAACGCAGTCGTAATCCTCGCCCAGTCGCGCACCGTGGGCAGATCGAGGTGCTCACCATCGTCCGTCATCTGATGCCACACATCAGGGAAGGGGGTTGGGATGAGATGCAGAATGTCAACACCGCGCTGCATAAAGGGCCGGTGGTCGTCGTCGATGTAGCTGCGGGTGAAGCGGTTGGCTGACTTGTTGCCCTCGGGTAAAAAGGGGTTCTTGGGCTTGGTCTCGAGGACGTTGAGCTGTCGCATGCGCTTCTCGAGACCTGCCATGGCCCTGTACGCCCAATGTGTGGTGAGGAAGTAGGAAGGAATCCTAGGGTCCTTTGAGCCGAGAAGATCAAGGAGAACAAAGAGGCTGATGGAGTCAAGAGGAGTCCTATATGTGGCAGTAGAGCCGTGGAACTGGAACTCCCATTCTTCGGCAAGCGATCTGTAACAATCAGTAAACTCTCCTAGTCTCGTCAATGTGCCGCGCCATACCTTGCTCCATAAAGAGAGTCCTGGTCCGTCCAATGCTTAAACGCCTCTTCACCGTCCAGAAAGAGGATTTGAATCCCCTGCGTCTCCCCAAGTCCATCCTCGTGACTGCCATCCTTCTGCATCTTGTTCCACTTGGCCTTGAGCGCTTCCTCGATACTCCTCGCAACATGCATCAGCATGGCACACGGCGCAGCACTGTCGATGGCGCCAATAAAGCCCTCGGGCTCATATTTGCTATCGTAGTGCGCAACCAAGGTGAGGCGGCTCACGTCTCCATTTTGCGCCCAAGGCGGATCCCTTCGAAAGATGAGGTTGGAGAAGGGGACGTCTTTGTTTCCTGTAACGGGGGTCTTTGAAGTCGAGTTCTGCCACTCAAGAACCCATTCAGGGAGATTCTCTTTGAAGAAGTCCACAAAGTGCTTCTGAGTGCGTATCTGCCCCTCGGTGCCGGGAACGCGGGGGATCAAGATGGGCGCTAGCAGCTTGCCATTCTTTATGTCGAAGTCGTCGCCCGGCGAAGGAATATTCTTGAGAACATCGTCGGAAAGCGTCATGGACTCGGCGACCGTCGTTCCAAGGAAGAGAATGAAGACGAGTAGAGTGGTAAAGAATGGCGATGGCATTCGAGGCATCGTCGATCTGGCCATGGATGGGTTTGGTACCAATAAATACTAGAGGCAGGAAACCAAACAAGAAGCGGGTTTTGGTTCGGGCTGTCGTGGGGCCTAAAACTAGCTCATTCCGCCAGAACAATCGGGATCGAAAGGACGATGGTGGGAAGGGCCGAGAGGGAAGAAGTGAGTGCCAATATCTTGAACAAAGAAGAAGAGGAAAAGAAAAAAAAGAGCAAACAATTTGGTCCGTGTCAGGAGTTGAAGCCTTCAAGTCCAGCCCAGCCCAGCCCAGCCCATGCAAGGGGATGCATAAGGCCAGGTACACGACGCAAGTGGGGAGACGATAGTATAGTATCGGTATGTATGTACTTGAACCAAACCCAATTCTGTCTGCGACTCTACTAGCCACGGTCAAGGCGTGACATTGTCAACCACCAACCGTTTGCTAGAACAATATGTACCTTTCAACGATTGTAGATCGCTTAGATTCAATACTCCTGTTGGCTCTGCAGCTGACCCAACAACGATTTCTTGTGTCCTGCGCTTGCTGGTAACTAGAGGACGCCTCTTTAGTAGCCTCTCTATTGTCAATTGCGGGGGAGTGAGGGAGGGAGGACCCTTGCCCGTATCTAAAGTTTCCAGGGGTCTAAGAAGTTACGGTGGCTTCAGTGAGAGAGTCTCATTGGCTAGGTAGCTAATGGTTTGCAGAGTATCCCGTACGGAGTTGAGGTTTGATAGATAACAGCCTATCCCGAGATTAGCCGAAGCTTCAGGTCACAAGGTGTCCAAGCCATTCGCTCGTCATAAGCCGAACAAGTCGCAGGGCGAGACATCTACCAAGAGTTAATCGGCCGATGAATAGAATTTAAGAATCATCTGCGGCCTCTACACAGCCGTGTTTTACTACTAATATTCCAAGGCCAGCAACCCCTCCACAGCCGATGTGCAACAACCTATCAAACAGAATCTTTCCTACCTATGCCCTGATTCGAACTGCCCCATGATAACATGCCAATGAAAGCATTCAACCACATAAACGCCTACATGTCGTGTTCGTGAATATGCTAGCTCATCCTACGTCATCCCGTCAACCCCACGTTCGATAAAGACATGGGCGGGCTGTGAGTACCTAGGGGGGCCATGTTGCCCTGGATGTTCTGACGCGCATGGGCTTAGCCAAGGGAATAGAGGCTCTTTTGAGGGACCATCATGCGTGCAAGAATCTGCCAGTATGGAGTGGTTGGCCAGTATAAAAGCATCACCAAACTGTTCAGGGACCAGGAGGTTCTCACAGTGTCGACAAATCACGGCTATACGAAGAAATAATCACCATCAACAAACAAACAACTCTTAAGCATCATAATGTTAATTATAGGTCATGTTCTATGCGCCAAAGCCGAGTCCTATCCAAAAGAGACATGGATCTCCCATCGTCTAGACATGGACCTCGTTCAAATCTATTAAAAAAGAATATACTCCAATGGTTCTTGGGCGGTTGCAGGGTTCCGTACGTCCTGGCGCCATAAAGAATGAGAGAAACCGGGGAAAAACGCCAAACACCCCTCATCATGCTTTCCCTCCGCGGGCTGTATTGTGACACCGATCGTTTTATCGTGGTTCGTCTCCTAAATTGCTGCGACTCTCTAGGTGGATGCTGATTATGTGTATAAATATGTCGTTTCATCTATCAGGGCGTCCAAGCTTACTGCGTAGCAAGCGAGTGTAGGTTCGTGGACCAGGGTTGCCAGCTCTGGCTTAATGAAGCTTGTTGGCGGCTTGAGCGGCCTTGTTGGCGATCTGCTTCTCCTTGGGGATGGTGAGCGCGTTGATGCCAAGGTAGTTGCAGATGCTGGTAACGACAAGCCAAGCCCAGCGGAAGTAGACAATCATGGAGAAGAAGAGGTAGGCCCAGAGGTATAGCAGTTCGAACTCGGCGCTGACCTGGGCAAGTCCAAAGAAGGGCAAGTTTCCGAGAACGGCACCACCAATAAGAGGGTACAGCATGACGGTCCACCAGGGAAAGGGCTGGCGCGTCAAGTGGGCGAGGATGATCTTTGTCGTCAAGCGGCCAAAGACAAACGACATGGTAAAGCAAAAGAGCATAAGATGGTTCTCCTTCATGAGGGTGCTGTAAGGGGAGAAGAGCCATGCGGAGATGGATAATGTGAAAACAGCCATGGGAATCCACTCCAGGAAGACGGCAAGAACAGGCTCTCCCCTGGATCGGCGGGCCTTGATAACGTTGAGAACACAAAAGGGAATCTGGGTAAAGACGAGGCTGCCGATGATGAGGCTGATCCAAACGTCTCGGAAAGTCGTTTCGCCGAGAATATCAGCAAGGCCAGGGAGGGTCTCTCTCACGCCATTCGCGAGAGGGATAGTCCAGATACCGGGGCCCCAGATGCCAGACATGACCATAATTGCGCAGGCAATGAGGATGCCCTCGGTAGGGCCGTTGATGACGCCAAGATAGAGCGTGTGCGTGTGGTACGTCTCCCAGGTCGAGAAGAACATGGGCAGGCATGGGCACAGCGCGGTAATGATGCCAGCTGGGGAACAGCCCAGGCCCATGGCAGCGGTTTCGAGCAAGCTGGCCAGCGTGCAGTTGAGTGAGTCGATGCCGTGGTCGAAAAGCTCGCCTAGGCCGCTTGACGTTCCGGTCCGTCGAGCTTGCTTTCCATCAAGGTTGTCCATTGTCTGATACATGAAGAGACCAAGCGCAAAACTAAAGTAAATCCATGAGGGGCCCTGTACCGTCAGCGATGAGTATTTAGCTGCCTAAATAGGCTACGTCGCAGACATACCGGTCCAACAAGATCAGGCATAAAAATCTCGCAGAGTCCAACATTTGCGAGGATGAAGCAGAAACCCAGGAGGGTTACCATGTTGGGAGCGATCCATAGCGGTAGGAGGTTGACAGAGGCGTTCCACTACATGGCCAAGGCGCGTGTTAGCGATGATGAGCTCCAGAATTCTGTGCGCGCAAGCTGCGCGGGCTATCGCCCCTCGGGAAAAAAGTGAGAATCGACAAAAGAAAACAAGGCGCTTCTATTGAGAGCACGTACAAATGGACCAAGGACGTATTTCGAGACGGGGGACAGGTCGACGCTTGAGTACTTGTACGACTTGAGGTGCACCAGTGCGTCATCAGAGATGCACTCGGCCACGTTTTTCTCTACAGAGAAGCATAGGTAGTCAGTCACCAGTGATCTTGACGCGAATTCCGTGGAGCAGAAGCAAGGGGAATGCCTCTTTATTCCATTGACTTACTGGTGTTTGGTGCCATATTCGTACCGTCCGGATCGGTTGCGGTTGGATTGTAAAGCGGTAGTGTCTCGCTTGCGGTCATGGTGGGAGAGAGGGGCCGGAGGAGGAGGGGCAAAAACGGGGGACCCCTTTAAAAAAGGACGGGAAAGGCCAAAAAAAAAAAAAAACCTGTCGGCAAAATGTCCAAGACGATTGGACCTGCAGCAGTAGCAGCAGCAGCAACAGAAAGCGGGCACGCGCAAGTGGAAAGCGTCCTGTAAACCAAACCAAACCAATGTGACTTGGTGATAGATCCGCAACCCTCGGCTTCAGTCAGTCTCTGAGAATGGTCCCAACAGAGACAGGCGGCGCGGCACGTGGCGGAAACTTGAGGTTTCGAGTGGTATCGGCGTATGGATAGTAGGTAATCTGACCCAGCGTGACAGGTTTGGTTATCCAAAATGGCAGATGAGTTTCAGGCCAAGATATATGCGGCGGAGCTGATTTGCGAAGACGACCGGGACGGCTGAGACAAGAGTCGAAACAATGCAAAGAAGAGCGGTGAAGGGGATAAGTAGAAAGAAGAATTACAATGCCGCTGAACACATGTCCTCTTCTGTTTGTTTAAAAGAAGGAATTGAGAAAGTTTAAAGGGGCAGATTTTAGCACATTGGAGACTTGTACTCGAAATTGAACAGAGCATCCAACTCTGGCACTGGTACGACGACACCAGTCAAGCCCCTGGATCGTAAACAAAAGCCCCTGCTAACACCAGCGATCCGATCCACTAGAGGTCTCCGCCCGCAGGGAAGGCATGGTCACGTCTAAAATTGGGCAATTAGCGGCCCCCAATCAACGTTTTGACAGCCGGCAACTGGTCGAGCTTTTGCCCGCCCCCTTTCTATGTAGACATCGTATTACTTGCATCTATCTAAAGTACAAATAATTACTGGGAGAGGCTTACACTTTGACCCTCGACATATCAAGTGCCAGCCAGCCCTATACCTCCACGCGGAGAAGCACGCATACAGCTCCCGCTCCAGCTCCAGCTTGTCATGAGATCGTTTCGACCTTGTTTGATCCGTGGCAACCGAGGATCTATGGGTCCAGACGCCATATCAAGCCGTTTTCACATGTTCTTCTGGACCCATGAGCGCGTGACCATCACCAACAAGAATACGAGCAATCCAGTCAGTCAGTGGCATTTGCGGCGTATTGGTTGATCCGGTGGTCCCGACCAGCTGCATGTAACATGTAACGCTGAGGAGTCCCGAAGGTCCCGTACATCCGGAATGTGGAGTGAAGATCAATCAATACATCAATATCCGTACTGTAAAACACCACATCCTCCAGGTTTACTCATGCAACTCACGAAAAAGACATTGATGCAAGTGGTGATTCTTGGTGGTTCAGCTGCGTCATCGCAGTCATTGACTTGCATTTGTCTTCGTACCACCTATGCTTCATCCCTTATCCTTCGACATTACCCATATTATGAAGGGGGCTTTTTCTCCGATGCCCCCAAGTCGAAATCATGAATAACAAGAATATCCGCCCAAAAAAAAGACAACCCAACACCTAGACGTCCAATGCTTTCAAGGAATGTATGTGCAATAAAGTCGAACGAACCGAAACAATGCAATAACCCACGTCATCGGTGGCCGTGTCCCACACACGACCTGGCCGACCGACCAACCCAAAGTTTGATGTACTTATAGCATCGCGAAGCCGACAAACATGGTGCTCAGGACCACAGCCAGACCCCATGTTCGGCCAGCCTCGAGGGCGGCAGAGCCGTTACTGTTTGTTGAAGCTTCCGAGTCCTCGTCATCGTCCTGGCTTCCAGGGGTGCCTGTGTAGATGGTAGTGCCGTCGTCGCTGGCGCTAGCTGTCGCTCTGACAGCGGCAGTATCGGTAGCTGTGGAGGTGGTGTTGTACTTCTTGGGGTTGGAGGCGCCGCAGAGGTTGTTCTCGCGGCAGTCAGAGGCACAAGAGGCGCTGCCTGCACAATCCGTGACGCACTGGTTACCCCATTCCTGGCAGACGTAGTAAGGGATCGTCAGAGAATACTCGGAGACGTTGGGTTGTTTGCCATCACCGCAGATGCAACCATATGTCAGGGCTTCCTGAGAAGAACCGTGTTAGTTCATGTCACACACAATCAAGGGCTGGTGAAGTAAACTTACAGGATCACACTCGTTGACCTTGACCTCTCCCTCACTCATTTGATCGCAGATAAGAGGGCATGCTTCCTCCTCGTTCTGGCACCACACGCCTGAAGTCACGTTAGTCAGTGAGTCATTATGTCGTTGCGAGATATGCACGTACGGCGTTGAGCTATGGGCACACTCTCGGGATCAATGTAATAGTCGGCCTTGACCACGGCGATGCAAGAGGCTGCAACGGCCAGTGCGACTGTTCGAAGAGAAGGCATCTCGGTCACGTATTTATGCTTTGTGATGTAAAGTGCTGTACGGAGTATGCTGGTATATGTGTGTGTTCGTATGTAAAGTCCACAAGTTCGTACACGAAGAAGGTTAACAGAGATGGGTCTACTTCAACCGGGGGTCAGCGGTTTTATTCCATTTGTAATTGAGACTCAATCTTTCCCGAGAAATTAGGATCTCAGTGTTCGTTGGGAAGGAGAGGTATGCAGGAGGGCATCTCCAAGACAACAAGTATGGCTCGAGGTTATTGGACTTACAGAGTAAGCGAGTCAAGATGAAGAAACAAGACAAGCCCGGCAGGAGCGACAGAATGAAGAGCAAGCAATCAGTCAACTCGGAGTATCAGAAATGAAGATTGAGCTTGTTGTAGCGACAGTATCGAGAGCAGATGGTGGGAAAGAAGAGGAGGACGAGGAAAAAGAGGTCAAGGTTCCCCAAGATATTCCAAGAAACACTCACGGGCCCATCTACCGTACTTGCCGTGCCTGCCACCGGACTACAGCGTCAAGAGAAATGATCCGGAGCCTGTTCGAGGCGAGACCCGAGGCTGGGCAATAATATCATGACCACAGACCGTAAAGAAAGTAGCACCAGTAGCACCAATGTTCCCCATCAGAAGTGGCCAGCCAGCAGGGGACTTGAGTAGCGAAGAAGCAATATTCGGCTTAGCTCCCACCCATCCCCAGTAGCTCAACAGCCATGGGGCCTGCAAGAGCTCCATATCTCCCGCCACTCGGTGCATTTTGAGCCCAGGACATCCCGGAATCCTCTGGGGGGCTAGGCCCGATAGACTCAACTAGGGGTCGGGGATGCATAAAATATCGAAACAACACCATAGCATCCTGAACTTCCTATGCCCAGGTTCATCTATAACAGCGACGGTCAAAGGTATGAATATTAAGATGAGAAGTCCGTTAGAGACCATGCGCTTTACCCATCAATACAGGTAGTTAATGTGCGAGTCTGGTCGCTACCACCATCACCTGAGATCTATGGGACAACAGAGAACGACACACACCCTTTGGAGATATTGAGGCGGTGTCTGGGTTTTTTTTATGACCCCCCTGCTAGCGCTACTCGCCGCTGAAGCTTGGGCGGTTTAGACAACCATGGTCTGGGGAGGCTTGATGTTCCATGGCTGCAATCTCCAAGGCCTTCTTCTACATGATGAAAAAGGAGACAAAACTATCGATATTAACACAGCAGCCCGGCCTTTGAGCCCCAGCAGATCCCAATCGAAGATCTCATTCTAATGACTCTACAGTCAGCTACTCACCCATATTCTTCTCGTCATCTCATTTCTCATCGTCATGTCCATGCGAGTGGAGGTCTCTTCCTTCTCCTCGACCTGTCTCGAGCTTGGCTTGGTGGCGTGAACGGTCGACGACAAGAGACTCCACACAGTCAGCAAGCGATATGAGCCCATTGCTGCCCATTTGTTATGATGGTTTTTTATTGTGCATCACCGACTGCATCTTGGACAACAATCTACGCGTGCGGCGCGTTCCAGTTGGTGGTTGGGCTCGCGCAAACGCCATGTACGATACCCCCATCAACAAGGCCGGAGGATTCTCTACCCACTCGGATGCGAGGATGGTGGCCAACTGTTCCCGTAAAAGGCAACTCTTTTTGGTGCTAGGCATCTGGACCAGCCGACACGTCTCGTATTTCTTGCATCTAGGGGCGGGGTATGTAACTGAACCCTTTGTGATGCATGCCGACGAGAACATGATGCCGTGAATATCGCACCAATTGATGGTGTTGACGATATGGCGTTGGTTTGCTTGTTGATGCTGACGCGGCCAATACCATAGTAGATGCACGCTTGGTGAGAAATATCCACTCCTACACGCTTCACATATACACGTAGAAACTATCATATGTGAGAGACCTGTGAGTCAAAGAATCATGACTTTGAATCCGACTCCGTGGCTAGACTGGTGGGTAGATGGATCTTGGCTAAACTCGCCCGTTCTGCATACGAGATATGTGTGCCCATAGACTAATTGTTGACTTGACAATGGATACTTGATCCCATCCTGGCTCGTATCTTGCAGACACACACCAACTAGGTAGCTTGCCAAACTCCCGTGCCGTCTGGGTACGAGATAAGAGCGTCGCTCATTATCCCTTCTCGTGGCGATGGCACGCTGCTGACATGACGGCTTGGAGGCATCGGTGCAGGATCTGGCATTATCCATGGATGAATGCTGGCACGGCACATGGGTGGCTTGAACCATGATCGTGGGCCGACAGCCCGTGATCTGATGATCTTCCTTTCTATTTTTCCTCCGTGTTCATGGAGAGAACATTCTGGTCTGAGAGTCGGGGATGTTCACGTATCCTCAGATCTCATGACCATGGCAAGCCACAGTCGATGAGATCTTGAGCCTATCAGTCTAGCTCCACTGCATCTTGAATCCCCGGCCTCCGACCCTGCATGGCCGGAGCACGGAACGGGCCTGTGTTTCTCGGCCCGGTGTCTATTATCAGACATCCGGGAACACGGCGGCGGAGCAGTCTGTATTCAGTCCTCACATATGGAGGTTATTGGAACATGTCATCGACTGCATGATGCGCCGTGGCCACGTTAGCTGGCGGAATTAAACAAAGCATCATTCTGCATAATCACAAGCATGCCAGATGAGCCAAGAGCTGGGAAACATGAAACAAAAAAAAAACTTCACAATTTCTGGAGTTCAAAGGTCCCAAATACGGAGCAGAATCCGTCTTGTGCCAACAGTCCGTAGAGCTCATCGTCCGGTGTAATTCCCATGAACCGGGGCGCCGGCCCCTCCTTCAGCCGGAAAAAGCCAAGCTGAACGGCCGTCAAACGGCGCCGTACAGCAAGGCTCTGCGAATTTCTACGACACCACATCAATCAAATTCAAACAGGTTATCGCCACATACACTTCCCCGGTTGGATCTTCTGCTACGCGCCTACAGCTGTAATCATCCTCTTTTGAAGATCTATACTACATGATTGATTAATGGGATCTGCTTGGGAACTTGATCCTTGCGACTGTGGATTTCACTAAAACCAGGGCTGCAGTCGATGGGCCGTTGTTCTGACTTGTCGATACTACTTCACCCATTCATCAACATTAGCATCAGTCGACTGGATCGATTGAATCGCCGTTTCAGCCTTTCGCGATACGATCCTTCGCCATCAGACCTTTCTCAAATCGACTCTCTTATATTGCCCGCGCATCAACACATTTTTCAACAGCGAGTTACAACATCCGAGTCATATAAATTTTGGCATCGCATGGTTGAATGGCGACTGCAATAGATCAAGCGCCTGGCAATGACACCTTCGGCGCGGGTGCGTCGCCTCCCGAGCAGTCTGAGACACAGTCCATATTTGAGACACCACGCACATCCTTCGATCATGACCGCTCGAACAACGACAGCAATCATGCAAGGCACGAGGCTGCATCATCCACAGTCTCCCCGACTTCAATAACTTCGCCACCGTACTGGCTCAACGTACGGGGCGGCCATCAGCGGTCTGTTTCGAACATGTCAGCCGAGTCCATCCTCCCTGCCGGAGCCATTACTCTACGCGATAACGAAGCGAGCGATCCCGACGACCGCAATAGTGCTTGCTGGGCCAAGAGTGTCGAGATCGTGAATTATACCGTCGTCAACGGCAGTGCGACAAATATCGGGGCTTTTGTCGTGTGGAATATTCGTGTTGAGGCTCTCAATGTGAGTGGTTCGGTATTCGGCGCTTGGCGGACTAAGCTCAAGGTTGATTGCGGACTGACCCCATGGATAGGGAAGTTATATGAACATTCGAAAGCGTTACTCCGAGTTTGACGAATTTCGGCACCGCCTAGTACAGACCTTTCCCGGCTTCGAGGCAGCTGTTCCGGCCCTCCCGCCCAAAAGTGTCATATCCAAGTTCCGGCCTCGGTTTCTCGAGAAGAGGCGGGCAGGCTTACAATACTTTCTAAAGTGTGTATATCGGCTATTTATTGGTCAAGGTTTATGCTGACCCTGCCCTCTAGTTGCATATTGTTAAATCCAGAGTTCTCTGGCTCGCCCGTACTGAAGGAGTTCCTCTTTGCATAGCGTTACTATCGTTTCAGCATCTTCACTTCTTTTTTGAACATGTTTTCACCTCTGACCTTGGAGATCTGGGAGGCCTCTTGTATAAAACGATGTATTGCTAGGCTCAGTCTCACGCACATATGCAGCAGCCAGCGATCCATATTAATGATAATGAGTTGGATGATTCACCCTTTACGACCTTGCAGTTGTCCTGCAGCTCTGGTACTTGGCCAGTGTTGTGTCTCAATGACTTTGCCCTGATTCGAGGGCCAAGATCAGACCAAGATTTGGTCATGTTGCACGAAAGGCCCATATTGCTTGCCAAGCCTGTATGAGTTTCGCCCAGCAGCATTCATTCTCGGCACTGGGGGTTTAGCATTTGGCGCCATATACTCAACACGCAGTTAACGAATCGCTAACCCGGGTACCCAATAGTCGTTGCTTTGGATAACAGCGGTTAAGCTAGGTCAAGGTTGGGATGTTTGATAGCACCAAGTCAATATCGTTAGGATACGCTTCTTGCAGTTTTACCCTGCTCAGAGTGAGTGAGACCTCTTTTCTTTTGAACGCGTACCACTACCCTATTATTCTGCAAGTTGAAAACCTATGAATGGCATTCACCAAGCAATGCCAATGGTCTTTGCAGCATTGCCAAGTGCCGTTCTTCCGCGACAGGAATCAGCTTGTTTCTGGGCGGCGGCCTCTGCCTTCATCAGTTACCAAGGACAACAAGGTCCAGTTGAGATTGGACGGTGAGAAGATCGCATTTGAGTTTAAATACATTTACTCCTCTTGTGTGCCGATATTGACGACTCTGTCCAAACATCCAACTAGCATCATCCCCAGCCTGTCCCCAACTCCCTCTTCCTACCTGTAGGCTGTACCTATACCTATACCTATACCTATACCTATACCTACCCCCACACTTGACCCCACGAATAATGAACAATGACGCAACACGATATTCTAGAACGTCGTTGTCTGATGTTACCGGTTTTGGTGCCAGCCCAGAACGACATGGAGGGGAGGACCCCGCGACAATCCCCAGAACGTACCGGCTCCAAATTCTCGTCCGTCAGCACTGCGTCATCTTTCCCCTTTACGACTAAGACCAAAGAATACATGGATTCTTTGCGACCTCCTTCACCAGAGCAATTCGAGCGCATTACAGCTGTACAACAACAGCGGGAGCGAGAATCAAAGCGCAGAGATCGTGAACGCAAGCGCTGGTCGCGCGATCGAGCTGCAACCATGTCAATAGGCAACCAAGATGAGCAAGTGCAAGCTGCGCGCACCATTCAAAAGACATATCGGGGATATCGCACAAGAAGAGAATTGGAAGGGTTCGGTTTGGATGCAGGGACACGATGGGTGACGGCGATACGGGAAGCGCAGTTCAGACAAGCAACAAGGCCACGGCCAAAGACAGAAGCTGACGGCGCTGGTTTCGAGACACCACAGGGGAATGAACTTGCAAGGCACAAGTCAGCAAGTGCTCGAGAGAAATGGAGAAAGGCCAGCGCGATTGCGCGGCGAGCAGGTCATGACGATCTCTTGTCGGAGTCTTCCTCGTCAGAAGAATCATCAGATGAAGATGCATCGCCTGAACAACGTGCTATTGCACGTGCGCAGCGTGAGAAAGAAACTGCTGCTCGCAGGCACGAAGCACGCATGATGGGTATTCGATACTTTCTCGAAATGGTCGACCAGAAACACCGATACGGAAGCAACCTTTGCAGGTATCACGAAGTATGGAAAAAGTCAGATACGGATGAAAACTTCTTTTACTGGCTTGACTACGGCCAGGGGCGCAATGTTGAGGTCGATGGCTGTCCTCGCGACCGGCTCGAACGAGAACAGGTCCGGTATCTGTCTCGGGAGGAACGCCAATACTACTTGGTTGAGGTAGACAATGAAGGAAGGCTGTGCTGGGCAAAGAACGGCGAGCGCATAGATACTACGGAGCAATACAAGGACAGCATACACGGTGTGGTGCCCGTGGACGATCCCACACCGGGCTTCAGTCCCGTAGGCCAGCCTGAGGATGGAGGTTCACTCGAGTCTGTAGACAGCACGAGTTCTGATTCTTCCTTGGAATCACGACGAGAAGCAGACCGGGCTGCCAAGTACGCAACACCTGGGTTGGACAACAGTCAGGGGGTACAGAAGGTGTCGCACATCTCAGCGTCTGCCATTTTTAACAAGCTGATGCGCAAGTCAGTCAGGAAGAACACCTGGATATTTGTTGCAGACACAAATTTTCGACTATATGTGGGCATCAAGGACTCCGGGGCGTTCCAACACTCGTCCTTCCTCCAGGGCAGCAGGATATCAGCCGCGGGCCTCATCAAGATCAAGAATGGACGTCTATCGTCCCTCTCTCCGCTAAGCGGACACTACCGTCCGCCAGCTTCAAACTTCCGGGCCTTTACCCACAGCCTTCGTCAGTCGGAAGTGGACATGAGCCATGTCTCCATCTCAAAATCATACGTGGTCCTCATCGGACTAGAAACATACATCAAGACAAAACGAAAAGGCAAGGACTTTGCACAACGCGTGGGCCACCGGCGGGACAAGATCATAGCCCCCGAGGAGGCGGCGCGCAGAGAGGAGGAGGCGAGGGACAAGAGTGAGAGTGCAGCTAAGGAGAGGGAGGTGCTACAACGGGAAGAGGCCAAGAAGCAAGAGGGCAGACCGGTAAAGAAGGTGCTGAAGAAGCTGGGAATCAAGCCCACTAAGGAGGAGAAACAGGCTGCTAAGAGGGAAGAGAAGGAGGATGTTGAGAGGCTGCAGGCCTAGGTAGGCAAGATGCTTGAATGAGTTACGATGGATACTCTGGTTTTGATATAATACCCCTACAACTAAGAGCAGGCTCGTTACGATTTACGACTTGACATGTTAATACCCATTCTGTTCTTGGTCTCTCCCCTGCCTTGCTGTGTCAACCTTGGGTCTCTTAAACATAACATATCGTTGATATAAGCTGAGGCTATACGTATCATGTCCTATACCAGTAGCATTGTTCTTTGCGTCATCTTTACAGATGTGTTCAAATGTCTTCTTGTAAGAGAATTGCACACATGGCTGAGCTTTATAACGAAGGTTATCAAGTCAAATATCATTACATCAATACGTCAAGATATCAGCTGTTATTCTGGTAGAGATTACACTGGAGTCTGTCTATTCATGTACAGTTCCGACTTACTGAGTTGACGATAACCCCCACCTTGGGTTGATATCCCCTTAAACATCTGCACTCATTGGTGAAGCAGTGTGATAGGTTGTATAAAGAATTTCAAAATAGAAATGGTGAGAGGCAAATGGTCATGCAGGGCATATGGGGAAATTTAGATATTTGAATTCAGTGAAAAGTGTAAAGGAAAGGGTTCCATGCTCAAGTCGTCAAAAGCATGGCCTCCTTTTCCAGATAAAGTACCCTAAAGCAAGCTATTTGTGAATGCAGGAGACATGACTTTGTAAGAGCGTGTGAAGTCCCATAGGTGATCCGTAATGTTCTTACTATCAATTCCTGAGCAACATACGCTCTTAAAACTTCAGTTTAATGGAATTGTCTGTATACACACGATTGGCTGACCTGCCGATGGATGAGATGATTCAGTACCTACCTTACTCAGCCTGAACTTTCGGCACAGGAGGTGCAGGTGGCTTCAGCGCCCAGGCGTCCTGTAATAATTATATTTGTCAGTGCGTTGCAGAGGGTTCAGCAGGATGAACCCCCCTAAAACCACCAGAGCTCCCGCCCAGCCTCTGTTGAATGCAAACGTAACGCAACTGATCGCAGCGAACGCATCAAAAAACCCATCAACATCAAGCGGCGCCATCGCCAAACCGAGTCGGCGGAGTCAGAGAAGCCCAGTCTTGAAACCATGCCAGGCATCTTCACGTCTCCCAATGGCTTCCGTCACCCGTTCCTCGCGGCGCGCTGAGCTACCGCATCAGCATCACTCGCACCACCACCTGACGTCCCCAGCAGGCGCATTCACCCACTCACAGGGCGGAGGAGGAGGAGCAGGAGGAGGAGCAGCAGCAGCACCAGCAGGAGGAGGAGGGCGGAACAAGCGATCGCTTGAAGCCCACGATCGCGACTTTGATGCGATTAAACCAAAGAGATCGCGTATAACCGTCGAGATCTTCGCAAAAGGCTCTCACGGACTCAGCGACGCTGCTATTGACAGCAATGAAGCGCAGCCGCCTACGCGCAATAATCCACGACCTGTTGCGACGCCCGCGGTGGCGAGTGCAACGACTCCAGCAACCATCCCTCCTACCCCGACCGACGACGCGACACCGAAACTGAAGGAAGAACAAACCCTTACAAAACACCAGAGTAAAGTCATTAATGGCATAAAACACGAACTCGACCGGTTGCAGCCTCAGCCGAGCGATACCAACACGAAAGACCAGGGCCGCAAGCTTCGCTCGCAAGAAGCCACGAGATTTAAAAGCGAGCTCTCGGCATATTTCCCCGAATATGACGAAGTAATTGGGAATGAGCCCAAAGAACAACGTACGTGAATAAAAAATTCCCATCGCTTACATGGGCCTCGTCTCTATGATGCGATTATTTCTGACCCCATTTTAGATATATTCAATGTCGATACGCCGATTATTATTGTCGACTCTGACCCGCGACGCGCTGTTGCGGACCCCCAACACGCAGCTACGCAGCCTGTCAACCCCGCAACTGAATATCCTGTGCGAGGATATGGTGATGCGCTCTTCCATAATGTATATGACTGCCAGCAAGTCGATTTTGGATTTCTAGAAGCGCAATTCAAGAACAAGACAGTTGAAGATCCCTTACCTGATAAGCTGTTCCAGCCGATACATCGCCGGGCTGAGAGGTTGGAGAGGTCGATCCGTAATACTGAGAAAGGACGAGCCCAACATGAAAAGGATCAGATCATCCGTCTTCTTGAAGGCCTTCAAGGCCATGATTGGTTACGAGTGATGGGTGTGAGTGGCGTTACGGAGACGAAGAAGAAGACGTTTGAACCAGCTCGCAACCACTTTATCAGGGGTTGCCAGTCCATTCTTGCCAAGTTCCGAAACTGGGTTTTGGAAGAAAAGAGGCGAAAGATGGAGAAGGACAAGGCCCGAGCTGAGGAGGAGGAGGAAGAGGACTCTTCCAGTGACCAAGATGAAGAGGACGCCAGTGATGACAATACTAGCGACTCGGCATCACCAGCAAAGCAGCTTCATGAAGAGGCCATGGCAAGATCCAAGACCTCCAAAGGCTCGAAGAAGCGTAAACCGACTCCTCAACCAGCTTTAGTGAAAGTTCCGCGGCCATCAAAAGCACTACCGGCTCCAAAACCACCAGAGCCACCCAAAGAATTCAAGTCGTTCTTCAGCAAGAAGTACGAACGTGAAAGCGCTTTGCATCGACACAGGCGTACAGGCAGGAAGGTACTGGCATGGGGTCTTCCGATCCCCGAGATACCCCAGGTTGATTTTGATTTGCCGGAGGAATACCGTGATGAAGATACCCTCAAAGTCCGGGCGAGAAAGAAGCGCCGGGACCGAAGAGGCAGCAAGAACTGATGCTTGCTTGTAATAACAATCAAGGTGCCGAAACTGCAAGAGTCAGTTGTACTAAATGGTTTGGCGTTTGGGACAGGATCTGGATCGTCCTGGCAAGGACAAGGGCATCAACGTTCTCGGGACAAGGCCAGGAGTGTGTATTGATAGTTACCACGCGTTGTAGGGCTATAAATTATGTTTAAAAGCAATGGCCATGAAGTCAGGGTGATATGTGACATCTGTGTGGTTGTACGTAAGAGTATTGGCGGTTGGGATTCGTGTCATGGCCGTAACTGTTCATGCAGGGTTACAAAGCCGTAAGATCAGTCATATTCACTTAAATCAGCTTCGAGCGGCATGTTTGATAGTACTTGGTCTTCCATCAGCTGACGCACTCGTTGCCCAATGAATCAATGTTGCTTACCTTGGGTACTTACCTATCGATAGGTTACTAATTCAAAGGTGAAGTATGTATAATGGATCTGAGCTACCATTGTGTCGCGACAATTACCTGAACTACCTATCGATAGGTACCTAGGTACATACCTAGTAAATCTAGCTAGTAGTTACGTACCTCGGAGCCTCACAGAGTGGCCCGTGCACGATGCTTCCTGCAACGCGCCGCGAGCTCTCTTGTTTCTTTCAAAGTTCACGGCGAGAGTTTATCAACCGATTCTTTGGGTTTGCACGTGCTTGCGCTTCTGCGACATCTGTCTTTATAGCCTCTCTCTCTATTTGCAAATACTCTAATATTCTTGAAAAGGAGCTATCCTCGACGCATTAACGCATCGCCAAAGCCATCTCCGCAACCCCCGTACAGATTGCGCCAACATCTCGAACGAAGCTCATGACTGCGCGACGAGCCTGCGGCCGATTACAAATACACTGAGCGACGCCAGAGCTCCCGCTACTTCACATATCAGGTTGGACTCCATCGATGCAGTATCTGTGAATACGAGCTCGCCGGGGCCCTCCGGCCTGATATTCCTTCATCCTGCCCACGATCAGTCGAAATGGCCGCCCTCGCCATGCCACAGGAGCCTGCGCCCGTGAACCACACTCTTCTAGATCCAGATGGCATGATCAACCCTGCAGAGGACGGACCAGTGCTTGAGTACTTCGTTATCAAGCAGGATGTCAACCTCGAGGTCAACTTTCGCGACAAGCGCATCGATGGGACCACCGATATTTTTCTAGCTACCTTTAACGACAAGATCGAGGATGTAATTCTGGATGCTGCGGACTGCGAGATAGATACAGAAAATGTCTATGTTGCCGAAATTCGAGACGGCAATGTCGATGCTGCTGAAAGCCAGAGGCGGAAGACAACAGCGACCTACAACGACCCGTATGAAAAGCTGTCACATCCTGCAAGTTGGAGCTTGAGAGCCGACCATCACGATATTCGCCGCAGGCGCGCCCAGTCGATATTTCGAAGCCGCAAGAACGATGTCCCCGCCGAGAATAGAGAGTTCGAGGGGTGCACGCCGGTTTATCGATCACTCAAGGTGAACCTGCGCGGAAAGGCCGAGCAAGATCGCCCCAGACTCATCCTGCGGAAATCAATGGGAGGAATTGATTCGAATGACAAGGCCAAGAAGCAGTACAAGATCACGATACCCTTCACGAATGTGAACCCGCGAGATGGAATACAATTTGTCGGCGTCGACCCACTCGATAACCGCTTTACGCATATGTACACGCGAAGCTCAATACACCCTGGCACTGCGTCTTGCATATTCCCATGTGTCGATGATCATGGTTCTCGTTGCGACTGGAGGATATCTATCAAATATCCCCGTACGCTCGGCGATGCTTTGCAACAGGCCCTTGCTACCCAGCAGAATGGCACAAACGCGGACAAGATGCAAGTCGATGGGCAGGAACGCATCCACAATCTTGCCGAGGAAGACAAGCTCAGAGAGATGTCGGTCGTCTGCTCAGGCTTCCTCATGGAAGAGACAGTAGATCCTGATGACGACCACAAAAAGATCATGGTCTTTGAGCCTGAGAAGAAGGTATCCGTGCAGAAGCTCGGTTTCGCTGTTGGACCGTTTGAGCACATTGATCTCTCTTCTGAGTCTCGAACTGAGGAGGATGAGGTCAAGCTTGGTATGAATGCACTCAAGGTGCACGCCTACTGTTTACCACACCGTGCAGACTGGGTTCGCTCCACATCAGCTGCTATCACCATGGCCGCCGACTTCTTTACCTTTACCTTTGCTCGGTATCCTTTTGGTAATTTCAAGCTTTGTTTCCTCGACGATATGGTACAAGACACGGTGCCTCTTTATTCCATGGCTTTCGTCAGCAATCGGTTACTATTTCCAGACGACATTATCGACACAGAGATTGATGTCACCAGAAAGATCGTTCATACACTGGCTTGCCAATGGATCGGAATCAACATGATTCCTAATACACGCAATGACCTCTGGCTCATCGTCGGTATTGCCCATTATATGACCGATCTTTTCATGAAGCGGCTCTGTGGAAACAACGAGTACAGGTTCCGGATGAAGTCACTGTCTGACAAACTCGTCCAAGAGGACGTTGAGCGGCCATCCCTCTACGATCTTGGTTCCTATCTCCATTTGGGAGAGTTTGAAATGGACTTCATGACGCTCAAAGCCCCAGTTATCTTTTTCATCCTTGATAAGCGGCTAATCAAGGCATCGGGAGGACATGGTCTGACTCGGATCCTCTCAAAGATGTTGACCAAGGTCCAGATCGAAGCATCTGTCAAGGCAACTATCCTCGAAACAGAAAAGTTTCGGGCAGTCTGTGAAAAAGGTGCCAAATACCGGCTCGAAAGCTTTTGGAACCAGTGGGTTTACGGTTCGGGATGCCCACGGTTTGATGTCAAAGCCAAGTTCAACAAGAAGAGGCTTTGTGTTGAGCTCACGTTAAATCAGATTCAGTTCCAGACGGTGAAGAAGCGTGCTTTGGAGAAGGACGATTTTTTACGTGTTGTCAAGGAGCGTCGTTCTGGTGTCAAGCCCGGCGAGGTGCAACCGCTTTTCACCGGACCGATGACAGTACGAATACACGAAGCTGATGGTACTCCATACGAACACATACTGGAGATACGTGAAGATGCCACACGATCAACCAAGTTTGAGATTCCATACAACACGAAATACAAACGGCTAAAGCGAACGCGTCGGATGAAGGAAAAGCAAAACCTTGGCGCAAGCATGGACGCAGAGAATTTAGACGACACCCTGCTCTACTGCTTAGGTGATGTCCTCCAAACGCCAGAGGAACAGGCCCAGTGGGAGTTGATCGACTGGGATCCTGATACCGAGCGGAAGATGGACCAAGAATCATATGAGTGGATACGTGTGGATGCCGACTTCGAGTGGTCCTGTGATATGAAGCGGACTCTCGAGCCGTACATGTATGTGTCCCAGTTGCAGCAGGATAGAGATGTCGTGGCTCAGCAGGACGCCATGCTATACCTTACCCACGGTCCTCTACATCCTATTGCATCCGGATTTCTTACCAGGACCCTCGTTGACCGTCGCTACTTTCATGGTATTCGAACCATGGCAGCTGAAGCTCTGCCACGGCAGGCCAATATCAAGGATCTATCAATGCTCGGCCTTCGGCAATTGATGAAGGCCTTTAGTGAAATGTTTTGTCACAAGGGGACAAACCAGCCAAAACCTAATGACTTCTCGGACAAGAAGCAGTACAACGTCCAGTGTGCCATCATCAAGGCCATTGCCCAGGTCAGAGATGCCAACACTTACAAATGTCCGCTGGAGGCTCGTCAATTCATTCTCGATCAGCTTCTTTTCAACAACAACGAAGACAACCCCTTCTCGGATCATTTTTACATTGCTACTCTTGTGGAAGCTCTTGCAACCTCCCTCATTCCTTCCAAGCAAGATGATTGGTTTGCCATGCAGAACAAGATCCCCAACGAAGAAGAAAAGCAATTCCTTAATAAGGCCATAGAACAGATCGAACGGGTTCTACGCCGAGATGAGTGGACCAATTCGTATCAGAATATCTGGACCATTGCCGGCCTGAGCGCCAAGCAGCGACTCATGAAAGCCGAGGTGATACCAAAAAAGTACATCGACTTTGGCCAGTATCTCCTGGATGGAACAAGAGACCTTATTCGTATCAAGGCATTCGAGGCTTTGATCGATCTGGGGGCCTTGATGGATCCGACGGTGTTTTCGTTCTTGACATACTCTCTCACCACTGATCGGTCACCGTATGTTCGGAACAGACTTATTGAGGCATCCGCCTCTGGGCTTGCAGCTATTGCTTTTGGAGAGCATACAAAACTTGCTAAGAACGACCCTCCCCAAGAAGACGAAGAAGGCGACCTCCTCCTTGTGCAAGATAGTGCCCAGGAGATTGAAGCAAGAAAAGAGATGTTTGCGAGAAAGGAGAACCTGGATGCGGCACTCAAGGCTTTGCGGAGAGAGATGGAGGAAACCTATGGAGGTGACGAGCGGCATTATAGTACCGCGATGCGCAAGGCGCTGGATCACCCGAATCTGGGACGAGGTGAAATGGAAAGCATGTTGGATCTGGCAGCGATGATGTTTGAGGAAGCTGGCGACTGGGTTATCACCATTCCCTTGCCAAAGGCGTGGAAGGTAGAGAGACCAGTGCCACAGCTCTCTAACAGGGTGAGTATCATTCATTCGCGCAGAGTTGCACTGCTGATGCTAACGGTCGTAGTTGATGATGAGATTCAAAGCCCATTACAGGACGAAACCCAAGGAACCCATCGTTCAAGCGCCTCTACCACCGCCGCCGCCGCCTCCCTCTTCGGAACCTAAACGATCTATGCCTCTGCAAAAGACATCGTCAATAAAGATCAACACCAACAAGACTTCTCTTCCTCAACGTTCGAATGTGCCGCCGCCAATTCAAAGCCCAGCACCAGCTCAGCCTTCCGAAAACCGGGATACTATTGTTGCATCGCCGGTTCTTTCGCGCCAGCCAAGTGTTTCGTCCTCATCTGGCTCCAAACCTTCTTGGCCTCCAGAGCCTTCCTCTGCTCCTTCTATCAAACGACCTCGATCTGATAAGGATGAGCACCCAATTCCAGCACCAAAACGCCCAAAGGTTGAGAAGCCTTTTGGTGTCGATGCAGGCATTCCTAAGAAGAAGAAGAGTCGCATTGTTACTCTCAAAACTAAGAACCCGGAACGCCTTGCCGTCATATTGAAGCAGCCAAGGAAACCAAGCATGAATGGTAGGACGTCTTTGCCATCCGGCGCTCCTAGAGAAGGCCCTCCAATAAGTGCCAGAGACTCGATCACAGCGAAACCTGCAAGAAAGCCCCTTCCATCTGGAGACGCAGCAAGGAGACCTTTGCCCGGAGGTCCAGCGTCATCGCCGCAGCCTTCCGTACCAGAAAGGAAGGTTTCTATTAATACGCACTCGAGTTCGACGCCAAAGCCAAAGTCTGCGAGTCCTGCCACAAGTACGCCGCCCCCAGGGGCACCTCCCCAACGACCAAAGATCAAGCTTATCCGGAAACCTCAACCACCGCCACCATCAGCCCCTTGAAAGAATCAATGAATCCACTGAGACAGTGATGTCCTTCTAAGGGAGAGCCTACGGCGTACTGTTCCCCGGAAAGGAATGTGCAAAGCAAAAGAGCCGGGCAGTAAAGAGATACACTATTTGGCAACGAAACAAATATTCATCAACGTTATCGGAGACCCATGGCGCAAAGACCGTGTGACGTTGACTGAATCATACGACCAGGGAGCGAGGAAAAAACTTGAGATCATGGCATGATAATATGGAAGAACGTGCTAATGCTTTGACTGAAGCTGGTTTGCAGGTAGTCAGGACAAGGTACATGAGGGGGCTATTGAGGATTGCATTTGCTGGCGCTGGGGGCGCAATATATCGTGCCAAAACGTGACGAGATAGAGAGGCACGAAACGAGAGGTAATGGCTGTATATGTAGTTTTCGGGTAGAACCCTTGCTCATCAAGATATCCCCTTCGCCAGATTACTTGTCTGCTTTAGTTTGGCCGCCCAATCATGATCACCTGTCCGGCTTCCGGACCTATGAGCCGCACTGGATTTCCAAAGCACTTTTGCCCCACCAGCGAAGCTCAGCCTTGCCAGCCGCAAAGGAAGTCTGTGATATATGATGGAAGACCAAACGAGTTCCGCAAGCCTATTCAGAGGCTTGAAGTATGTATAGACGATATGAATGAAAAAGATTGGTCGGGATAGGACAAGATTCGTTGTTTTCATCATGCCATGATAAGGGAATCACTTCTCTCGTCTTGCCTCGGCCGACGTCGGCGCGGTTTGATAAGATAAAACTGACGTGGGCTTATCGCCACGTGATCAGTAGACAATCGTCCCGTCACCCTAGCCCAGAAAGCAGGAAGCTTTGCAACTTTGTACGAAAGGCAAGCCGCCTTGCATCAACACCGTTTTTCAGCCTCTGCGTCTTTATCATTTCCAATATAGGTCTTGTGCGAACTCGTCTCCATGTAGAGTTTTACTCGCGCTGGTTTCTTTCCATCCGGTGTAAGTATTTTCGTCCATCATGTCGCGAACTGTTCTGGCGTTCTCCTGATCTCTGGCGTCGCTCACGGGCTACGCGCATGACGCTCATGAGGTGCATGGGTTACGGCTATTCTTCGTCCTGAAGCTTGGAACTTTCATGGTCTTGAGGGAGCACAGCGCACTGCAGCTCGAGTCAACCACTCTGCTAATGCGTCGCCTGCAACAGAACAGCATGAACAGCCAGAAACTTGGCCCTGCAGTATACGATCGAGACCGCGAGATGGACGACCGACACCGAGCCCTACAGCAACGCGAGGAGATGGCCCGGCGGGACCTAGAACGAGAACGAGAACGGGAGCGCGATCGTGAGCGCGACCGGGACCGGGACCGGGAGTCTAACGAACGATACCAATCGACGCCTCACCATAGCAGCGCCGGCTCTATCCCCATCCACCAGCCGGTCGCGTCGCGGATTCCTGGTGCAATTCACAGCCCTGGTGGATTGCTTGCGAATCATAATGGAAACCCCCAGATTCCTCTCGGCGCCCCGTCAGGCGGTCCTCTGGCTACCTTTGGGGGACCGCTACAGACCGAGCACAGCCGACAGGTGCAACACAGTGGACCGAACAATAATAACTCCCAGCAGCAAATGTTCGCGCCGATGCCGCACGCGACGGGACCGCCAACGTCGACACAAGCCGCCGCCAACAGCGTCGCAGCTGTCTTTGGCGGTCCTCTGCAGCAACAGCCTCAGGAGGCCCAGCGCGGTGGCCAGCAGGGCGCGCCGTTCAACCCAGGCGCTGCATCGGCAGCCCATCAGCTTCCAGGCGGCATTACTCAGGGACAGCAACCTATTCTTAATGTGAGTGCAATTTAATCAATAATTCAGTCAGTTGTCGGGTGGACGGGATGCTGTCATAGGAGGGGCAACACCAGTGTTTGTGCACGGCTGGCAGCCACCTGCCAAGTTTGCGTTTGCGAGCTGGTGATGCGACAGCGCGAGCCGCTGCTGATTCACCCGCACCCAATCTCATGTTCGCTTCGCATGGATGCTTTTTCTTCCCCTTCCATTTGCATCCAGCTTAGCTACCACTACCCCTCCTCCGGACATCTCCAAATGCTCTGCTGGACTTGTTGTGTGATACATTTACAAGCTGTTGTGTGCTTGTCGCGCCATCATCTATTTGTCACGGCAAACATCTTCGCCAACCATGGAACCCCGTGTCCTCCTGGAGAGCCTCCCGGCAAATTCAGGCGACCTCGTTGGTGTCTTTAACCACGGTGGAGATGGCATGATGCTTCTTTACGGCCAGGAAATAGGCATATCGTCGTCCTATTTCTCCTTTATTGTAGCGCACATCCGCTGTTCCCGACAGTTTCGGCCATCCAAGAACAATCGCTAACAGCATCTTCTTCTCTTAGGACGCCCTTACCTATCTCGACCAGGTCAAAGTCCAATTCCACGACCAGCCCGATGTCTACAATCGTTTCCTCGATATAATGAAAGATTTCAAAAGCCAGGCGTACGTCGTGCTGAATCCCGATCGTTCTCGAAATCATGGCTAACAGAAGTAAAGTATTGATACACCGGGGGTTATCAACCGAGTATCGGAGCTCTTCGCCGGTCATCCAAATCTCATTCAAGGTTTCAATACTTTCTTGCCTCCTGGCTATCGCATCGAGTGTGGTGCGGGCAATGATCCGAATACAATCCGAGTCACCACGCCTATGGGCACTACGGTCCAGTCCATAACTGGACGTGGCAACCAGAGTGATGGCCATGGTCCTCCTGCAGGTAGCCAGCCTCTCTTCCCCGAACGGGGCGGCCAGTGGCAGCAGCAAAGGCCGCAGCACAGCATTGAGAGTCCAGAGGCACAATTCAGCACGCCCGTCCAGAACGGCGCAAGCCTATTTGTTCAGGCTGCAGCTCACAACGCTGCATTTAATGAAAACGTCAATGCAAACCAGCGACGTGCTCTGCCTCAAGGTAGTACGGGTCCTGGTGAGGGTCCAAACTCCCGCCATGCATTGACACCCACTCCTTCAGGACAAGCCGCAGTAAACGGCAATGCGGCGAACCAGGCAAACATGGAACGACGGGGACCAGTTGAGTTTAACCATGCTATCAGCTACGTGAATAAGATCAAGGTAAAACCCACTGCTCATCCCTTTACCGGTTT
Source organism: Fusarium sp. NRRL 66182 (assembly GCA_013266265.1). Lineage (NCBI taxonomy): Eukaryota > Fungi > Ascomycota > Sordariomycetes > Hypocreales > Nectriaceae > Fusarium > Fusarium sp. NRRL 66182. Next base: position 40,129 of record JABFAK010000235.1, read on the forward strand.
AAAAGCGTCGGATGTACTAATCATGGCAAAGAACCGCTTCCAGGACAAGCCTGAGATTTATAAACAATTCCTTGAGATTCTGCAAACCTATCAGCGAGAACAGAAGCCTATCCAGGATGTTTATGCGCAGGTAACTACTCTGTTCAACTCGGCTCCTGATCTGCTGGAAGACTTCAAGCAATTCTTGCCAGAATCTGCTGGCCAGGCCAAGCAGACTCCCAACCGGATGGAGGATGGACCTCCATCCGGCCCTAACCAGACACCACAGTCTGCTATGAGAGACGGGCAGAAGATGCCTCCGCTAGGTAGTTTCGCACCGCCCGCCAGTGCGACCAAGGACAACAAGAAGCGGCCTCGAGCCGACAAGCAGGCTGCTCAGCCTGCTACTGTCCTTGCAGAGGCGACCGCGGCTGCACGAATTGCCCCTCCCACTGTGAATGGTAACAAACGGCCGAAACTTAACCATGCCAGGCCCGCAGGCGATGGCTCTGCAGTCGAGCCAACTTTGACACCTGTCATACCTGAACCTTACCCGGCCAGGTCCTCATCCACATCCAACCAAGAAGAGATTGCCTTTTTTGAACGTGTCAAGAAGTTCCTCAGCAACCGATCCTCGATGAACGAGTTCTTGAAGCTCTGCAACCTCTTTAGCCAAAACATCATCGATCGAAACACACTATTTCACAAGGGCGCTTTGTTCATTGGTGCAAATCCCGATCTAATGAACTTCTGGAAGACTTTTGTTGGCGTCGATACCCAGGACGTCATTATCGACAACCGCCCGGCGCCTCCGACAGACAAGGTATCGCTCAGCAACTGCCGGGGCTACGGCCCCAGTTATCGATTACTTCCCAAGCGAGAGCGTCTCAAGCCATGCAGTGGCCGGGACGAGCTGTGCAATTCGGTGCTCAACGACGAGTGGGCTTCGCACCCCACGTGGGCTTCTGAGGACAGCGGCTTTGTCGCCCACAGGAAGAACCAGTTCGAAGAGGGCCTGCATCGTATCGAGGAGGAGCGTCACGACTACGACTTCAACATCGAGGCTAACCTCAAGTGCATCCAACTCTTGGAGCCTATTGCACAGCAGATGCTCGCCATGTCTCCGTCCGAGAGGGAGGCTTTCCAGATGCCCAATGCGCTTGCTGGTCAAAGCACATCTATCTTCAAGCGTATCTGCAAGAAGATCTACGGTGATAGAGGCATCGATGTCGTCAATGATATGTTCACCCATCCTTTCGATGTCGTCCCCGTTTTGTTGGCTCGTATGAAGCAAAAGGATGAAGAATGGCGATTCTCTCAGCGAGAGTGGGAGAAGGTGTGGCACGCTCAGACCGAGAACATGCATCTCAAGAGTTTGGATCACATGGGTATTCTTGTCAAGCAGAATGACAAGAGACACCTGACTGCAAAGCACCTTGTTGATGTTATCAAGACGAAACACGAAGAACAACGCCGGGAGCGGTCGTTGAAGGGTAAGACCCCTCGACACCAATTCAGCTGGGACTTTTCCGACAAAGATACAATCATCGACCTGCTGCGCCTGATGATGCTTTACTGTTTGCACAATGGCCAGCACAGCAATCAAGAAAAGGAGCGTATTCTCGAGTTCTTCGAGACGTTCATCCCCCCCTTCTTTGATATTCCCGAGGAGAGCATCCAGGACAAGCTTCCCAAGATGCAGCCTGATTCCGGTGAAGAGGAAGCGGAGGATCACACACCAGCAGAATTAACCAACGGCCGCAGCCGGCGCAACGGTCGGAAAGGAGATCTCCTTCGAGGGGTTCTTGATCCTGGCCGCAATAGCAGCAAACCTCGGGGGCACAAGGACGATAGCGCTTCTGGAAGCAAGGAGACGACTCCTGATGTCATCTCAGCGAACGAGGAGGAGATGCCCGATGTTTCCGAAGATGCTGCACCCACGGATGTCTCCAATGATCGCTGGATGCCAAACATCCCCAAACCTGTCGTTGTTGGCCAGAGCGATGACGCTCTCTTGAATAACAACGATGGCGATTTGAAGGCTGATGGATTCTTCACCAGGCCATGGTACAACTTCTTCTGTAACCAGACTCTGTTCGTCTTCTTCAGTATTTTTCAGACCCTCTACAGACGCCTCCAAGATCTCAAGGAGAGCAAAGAAGTCGTGGCCAAGGAAGTTGAGCGCCTCAACAAGCCGAAGCCGGCCCGAGATATCGGGTTCACGGAGAACCACATGAAGTTCTTTGACCCCAATGACGATACCGACAGCTACTGGCCAAAGACCCTCGAGCTCATCCAGGAGTACATTACAGGCGATGTGGACGAGAGTCGGTACCAGGATGTGATGCGACATTACTACCTCAAGACTGGATGGAAGGTGTACACCATCCAGGACCTCCTCAAGACTCTTTGTCGCCTGGCCCTTACCTGCAGCAGCTCAGATGCAAAGGAGAAGACCCCTGATCTGATTGCCCAATACCAAGCTAGCCGTGAGCGGGAGGAGACAAGTTATCAGACCGAGATTAGTGCTCGAAAATTTGCCGAGAAGTGTGTCAAGGATGGAGACATCTTTGTGATATGCTGGGTAAGTCCATAGCCTTGAGCTAACTGGTAGATTTCTAACATCAACTGCAGTTCCCTGCCAAGGCCGAGGCCACTGTCCGATGGCTTCAACGCGAAGAGACGACATTCTACATGGACGAGATGCAGTTACGCGAGCGCTGGCAATACTACATTTCATCCTTCATCCGCGTTGAGCCCACCGAGGGCGTACCCCGATCGAAGCTTCAAAAGGTGGTTCTCTCTCGCAACCTTCCCTCTGCCGACGGCGATCCAGACGAGGATGTCATTCCCAAGGCAGTCTCCTACAGTGAGGACCTGACAACTAGTATCTGTCTCAAGACCTCAAAGATGGTATGGGCTCCAGGAACATCGGACTACGTCGTTTACGACCAAGCCCTCAGCTCGGCAGAGCAGCGTGAGCGCCGTGAAAAGTTCCTCCGCGCGCTGAGCGCCCACCGGGAGAACAAGTTGCTCGAGAAGTGGGTGCACAACCCAGCCTGGACAAAAGACCTCAGTCCGGAGGAGGTGCAGGAGCAGAACAAGAACTTCCGCAAGTGGATGGACGACGGTATCGTTCCGCCCAGCGCTGCTGAAGACGTCGAGATGGACTAGCCCTCCACCTCCCAACAGCAGCAGCCGGAGCGGGAACGCAAGTCCAGCCCAAGTACAAAGACACCAAGCCCAAGGGTCAGGCGAAAGAGGCCTCTGGATATTGCGGGTTTTCCTCCACGGGAGAAGGGGACAAGACACAGCCCCCGTCTTGCAAAGGCACAGGCGGGAGACGACGAGTTGCCCAAGTAGGCGTATATACTTGAAGGGACGAGGGAGGGACAAGTGCTTGTATCTCATCAGCGGTCTTTTTTTTTATGCTTTTTTTGCTTCCGTCATTCCGGTCCTATTGTGTTTTTAGTCTTGAGTTTTTCAAAAGGCGATAGTGCATTCGCATCAATGCCTCCTCGTAGCGGATGGTTGATGATGTTGTGATGGAGAGGAACAGCTCCTTTTGGCCTGTATTTTAGAAACTATGTAGGCATGCCACGCATGCCGCTATTGATATCAATGAATTGGTAGAACACGATGACATTGTGTTCACAATCGAATGTGACATGACTCTTGTTCTCGATTAAATACGTATTTATATATCTATTCTACTGGCTATGCAGGTGGGTATGCCTTGGAGCAGTATGAAACCATTGGTTATATCAAGATACGTCAGATAAAGCGACCGACTAAACTTTTCTCCATCACATCGCATGCCTATTTATGTATATCATTCAAATCGTCAATTAGTCCACGATCATACCTTTCATTGAAGGCTCTCGATGACCATAGCAGAAGCACCACCGCCACCGTTGCAGATACCGACACAGCCAATCTTGGCCTTCTTCTCCTTGAGAACGGAGGCGAGAGTGGTGACGATACGAGCACCCGAGCAGCCGAGGGGGTGACCGATGGCAACAGAGCCACCGTAGACGTTGACCTTGTCAGCGTCGAGGCCAAGGATCTTGACGTTGGCGAGGGCCACAGCAGAGAAGGCCTCGTTGATCTCGTAGTACTCGACCTGCTCAGCAGTCAACCCAGCGTGCTTGATAGCCTTGGGAATGGCTAGAGAGGGAGCAATGGTGAAGCGCTCGGGCTCACGCTCAGCATCACCCCAGCCAAGAATCTTGGCAACAGGCTTGAGGCCGAGCTCCTTGAGCTTGGCCTCGGAGACGAGGACAACAGCAGCAGCACCATCGTTGATGGGAGCGGCGTTGGGAGCAGTGACGGTACCGTCAGAGACGAAAGCGGGGCGTATGGCCTTGAGCTTGTCGACATTCAGGTTCTTGACCTCGTCATCACGCTCGACCTTGACAGGAGGCTTGCCGCGACCACCGCTGACCTCAACGGGGACAATTTCAGTAAAGAGACCAGCCTCGGTAGCAGCCTGAGCCTTCTTGTAAGAGTTGATGGCGTACTCGTCCTGGGCCTCACGGGTGAGCTCGTACTCCTTGGCGCAAAGCTCAGCAGAGATGCCCATGTGGTCCTTCTTGTAGGAATCGGTCAGGCCATCCTTGAGGACGCCATCGACGAGGGTCTGGTCGCCGTACTTGGCACCGTTTCGAAGGTTGGGCAGGTAGTGAGGGGTGTTGGACATAGACTCGGTTCCACCAGCAACGACGATATCGGAAGTGCCGAGCATAATGTTCTGGGCACCGAGGATAATGGCCTTGAGGGAGGAAGCGCAGACCTTGTTCACGGTCGTGGCGATAACAGTCTGAGGGAGGCCAGCGCCAATGGCACACTGACGGGCAGGGCCTTGGCCGACGCTGGAGGCAAATAAGTCAGTATGAATTCAAGAGATAGATCATGATGGCGGGGTAGAGAGGGAAAAAACACATACCCAGCAGAAAGGACATTGCCAAAGAAGACCTCGTCGACTTGCTCAGGCTTAATACCAGCTCGCTCAACAGCGCCTATATAGACGCATCAGTATGTAGAATACTTCTTTGTTTCGTGGCGATTTGTTCATACCCTGGATGGCCTTGGAGCCCAGTTGAACGGCGGTCAAACTCGACAAAGAGCTATATTCATGTCAATAAGGTAATGATAAGTCTTTCACTATGAGTTCGTACCCGAGAAAGGAACCAATGGGCGTACGAGCCGTAGAAACAATGTAGACAGGAGGAAGGTTGGACATTTTGACGACGGATAGACAGGATGGACAGTGAAGTTTACAGAATTTCGAGAGGGATCGTCAGGCGCGAGCTCAGTTTATAGATTGATTGTCAAGGAGCCAAAAGTGGATGCCCGGAGCGGAAATCGGCGGCAAATTTGTTGAGGCAGCTGTAGCCTAATTTTTTTTTTTTTTGCTTTTTCTTTTTTCTTTTCTTATTCGCAATGCTACGTCAGATCAAATAGGCCAGTAGGTTACAGGTAGGGTAGGTAAGGCAGGTAACAGTGGTTGCCGTCGCTCTCGAATTCGGAAAGCGCAGCTCGGGAAATGGAGGGGCACAACTTCCATCTTCCATGCGAATACGCCGCTGTCGGCAGGTATGTAATACCCTGGTCAAAGCCCGCCCAGGGAAGTCACCTACGGTACCTAACGGCCCCACCTGTACCTGCCTCTGATCTCTTAGACGGATCAACCATCGGCCGAAGCCCAAAAAGTTTAGGTTGGCAACGTCTAGAGCTGCGCGCGCCGAGATGAGCTATGGAAGAAAAGATTATCGATTAGAGAAGCTGCATTCTCACGTCGCCAATCCACTGCGCATACTACACTATACCTTTGCGCATTTATTGGATATACGAGAAAGATGGATGACCTTTACGATGAGTACGTATCTTGAATTCGGAGTCGCGTTTCGAGCTTTGAGACGTGACGGCGCGCTGACTTATTGCGACAGGTTTGGTAACTTCATTGGCGAGGAGGCCGAGTCCGAGGAGGGCTCTGAGGCGGGCGTCGAGGCGGGCGACTATGTCTACGATGATGAGCCAGATGAGGCGCCTGGTGTGACTGGTCAGGAGCTCATGGAGATTGACGGTACGAGTCTTTAGCTTCCCTGGTGAACGTATACTAATCCATGAGACATACAGACGGTCCCTCAAACGCGATTGTTCTTCATGAAGACAAGCAGTACTACCCAACCGCCGAGCAGGTATATGGCGCCGATGTCGAGACCCGTGTCGAAGAGGAGGACGCCCAACCTTTAACCCAGCCCATCATCGCGCCCCTTGAACAAAAGAAGTTCAACATCGAGGAAGCCGATCTTCCACCCGTCTTCTTCGATCGCGAATTCATGACAGATTTGATGAACTTTCCCGAGCAGACGCGAAACGTGGCGCTGGCAGGACATTTGCACCATGGAAAGACGGCATTTATGGACATGTTGGTCCTCGAAACACACGACATCACGGATCGATTGGAGCGGAGGGTAGGCAAAAACCGCGATGAGCAATTGAGGTATACGGATGTGCACATCTTGGAGAGGGAGAGAGGGTTGTCTATCAAGGCTGCGCCGATGAGTCTGGTGCTGCCCAGCACAAAGGGCAAGTCGCATCTCGTCAACCTGATCGATACGCCTGGTCATGTCAACTTTGTCGACGAAGTTGCTGCTTCATTCCGACTAGTTGACGGTGTTTGTCTGGTCCTGGACGTCGTCGAAGGAGTTCAGGTCAACACAGAGCAGATCATCAAGCACGCCGTTCTCGAGGACATCCCCCTGACACTGATCATCAACAAGATGGACCGCCTCATTCTCGAGCTGAAGCTACCCCCCAAGGACGCATACTTTAAGCTCAAGCACGTTATCGAAGAAGTCAACACTGTCATCACAAACACAGCTCCCACTAAAGCTGCTTCCAAACGTTTAAGTCCTGAAAAGGGCAACGTTCTCTTTGCCTGCACGGATATGGGATGGTGCTTTACACTACCAAGCTTCGCCAAGATGTATACCGACACGTTTGGGGATATCAACACAGACGAGTTTGCGAAGCGGTTATGGGGTGACGTCTACTACAACCCCAAGAAGCGGACCTTTTCACGAAAGCCCTTGGACGAGCGGTCGGCACGCTCATTCGTTCACTTTGTCCTCGAACCCATCTACAAACTCTTCACACATTCCATCAGCGACAGTCCCGAGGAACTACGGCCGGTCCTGGCCTCATTGGGCATCGAGCTCAAGCCTTCTCAGTACAAGGCAGATGCAAAGGTGCTTCTGAAGCTAGTGTGCGAGCAGTTCTTTGGCCCGTCAACTGGCTTCGTCGACATGATTGTCAAACACATCCCCTCCCCAATTGAGACTTCTGAGCGATTATTGGAGAGGTATTACACTGGACCCTTGGACACAAAGGTCGCTGCTTCTATGAAAGCTTGCGACCAGGACGGTCCACTGGTCGTTCATATTACCAAACTCTTCAACACAGCAGACGCCAAGAGCTTCCACTCTTTTGGCCGAGTGCTGAGTGGAACAGTCCGACCCGGCATGCAAGTTCGCGTTCTGGGCGAGGGCTACTCCTTAGATGACGAAGAGGATATGGCTATGGCCAATATCGCAGAGGTTTTTATCGGGGAGACAAGATATAATATACCCACTGACGGCGTGCCGGCCGGCAACCTTGTGCTGCTAAGCGGCGTCGACAACTCCATTGTCAAGTCAGCTACCATCCTACCGCCCAAACTTGAAGACGATGAGGATGCCTACATCTTCCGACCCGTCACACATTTCACAGAGTCGGTCCTCAAGGTCGCTGCTGAGCCTATCAACCCTTCAGAACTCCCCAAGATGCTTGACGGTTTGAGAAGGATTCAAAAATCATACCCTCTCATCAACACCAAGGTCGAAGAGTCCGGCGAGCACGTTGTCCTCGGAACCGGAGAGCTATACATGGACTGTGTAATGCATGATCTCCGTCGTCTATACGCAGATATGGATATCAAGGTCTCCGATCCCGTAACACGGTTCTGTGAGACCGTTGTCGAGACATCAGCGACAAAATGTTACGCTATCACCCCGAACAAGAAGAACAAGATTACCATGGTTGCTGAGCAGCTCGAGAAGGGAATCTCAAACGACATCGAGAGCGGTGCCGTGCGCATTCGCGATCCCATCCGCAAGACTGCCAAGTTCTTCGAGGACAAGCACGGCTGGGATAAGTTGGCTGCGCGCAGTATCTGGGCATTTGGTCCTGAAGAGACAGGTCCCAATATTCTTCAAGATGATACCCTACCCACGGAAGTAAGTTCTGACCCGGCTATGTCACTCATGTTCTTGGCAGCGATACCCCGGTTCTCACGCCAGTTGACTAACTTTTATCTCAGGTGGACAAGAAGACTCTCAACGCAGTAAAAGAGTCTATCCGACAAGGCTTTAGCTGGGCAACCCGCGAGGGTCCCTTGTGCGAAGAGCGTAAGTGTTTTCTCTATTCTTTCTCCCTGTTTTTGGTCATGTTCTCTTGACCAAAGTCTCGTATTCTGGACGCAACGTTGTATCGACAGATTCCTCTTCGAGTGAAGAGTGGGCGTAGTATCGTTCCTGTCACCTCTTAGTTGCGACTAGCTGTGGATCTCGACACAACCAACTCCAGGGGTAGTTCCCCTGTGGAGATTTCCACGAAACGAACCCTCTCTAGCCTCTCTCCCCACCCCTGCCTTACGCCATCTGTTGCTGGCTGTTGCGCGGCTGGGAGGAGGGGAGGGACTGGGTTCTTTACGTGGATGTTCGCAGAGTGCCGACCGCCGCGGCTGGGCTATGGGGTTGACATCCACGACACTACGGCCAGAGCCGCCTGACCGCTCCAGTGCGGAATCGAGGCCCAGCGATCCCTTCCCTCATGACGGCTGATATTACATCCTCTCGTCCGAACAGGACGCTGCCCAGAGATAGATCGAGGACTACTTACAGACATCTCGCAAATGAAAATACTGACGTGAGTCCACAGCGATTCGAAACACCAAATTCAAGGTTACAGATGTGCTTCTGGCCAACGAGGCCATTTTCCGTGGAGGTGGTCAAATCATCCCCACATCTCGTCGAGCGTGTTATTCGTCCTTCCTCATGGCCTCTCCCCGCCTCATGGAGCCTGTTTATTCAGTGTCTGTCACGGGTCCTGAGGAGTCTTATATGGAGGTTTATAATGTCCTCTCACGACGTCGTGGCCACGTGCTGTCCGATGGCCCCGTCGCTGGTACGCCACTGTACCGCGTCAATGGTCTGCTGCCCGTCATCGACAGTTTCGGCTTCGAGACGGACCTGCGCATCAAGACCCAAGGCAGCTCCATGGTGAGTCTCGTTTTTGATAGCTGGAGTATCGTCCCTGGTGATCCTCTCGATCGCGATCAGATCATCCGCCCACTTCAGCCCGCTGCTGCACAGGCCACAGCCCGCGACTTTGTGCTCAAGACACGCCGGCGCAAGGGTCTCAGCGAGGACGTAAGTGTCAAGACGTTCCTCGAGCCTGAGTTTTACCAGAATCTTATGGAGAGCGGGATGCTCGGAGAGATCTAAACACCCAGTGGTCTGTGAGAGCATGAAACGGGGTGTTCCGCAACAACAGGGGTTCGGTGTGGAAGACAAGGGCTGCACGAACGTCTCCATGGAGGATCCTGGAGAAGGTTTGACGCACCTGATTGAACCCTTGACATGGTCCAAGTGGTCAAGGAAACAGCGACATGTACATATGTTGATAGAATAGTTGGGTGTTGCAGCAAGGATAATATGGGAGTAAAGTGGCGCACTGCAGCAGCGTTATAGCTTAAGCAGAAAGATGAAAGGGCTCAAATTAGACAGGTAAAAAAACAGGGAATGATAATCCAAGAATCAAGGCGACGTTGAGGTTATTTGGTTTCTATCTCCCCATTTCATCATGAACAAAGTCGTGCTGTAGTCTTGGCCGAGAGTCTTGGCCTCTCTTAGTGCTGGTACGGAAAGCTAGTGCCAACTCCCCCGTTGACAACGCTAGATGGAAGCTCTGCATAGTGGCAGGGTTCTCATCAAAGTACCGACGATACTGCACTTTGAAAATTGATAGTGATGATGCGGCTCAGGCTATCTTCAAGGCCAGCCAAGAACAGTGGTACGCGGCATTTCGCCTAGTGTCGCGAGTGAATCACTAGACCGTGCGCGAAACGGCTTGCTAAACCCCCGAGACGAGACGTAGGACAATAGGAGTTTTTGAGCGAGTCGATCTAGGCTTGAGCACCACTCATGGAAGCTTCCACGAGACGATGAGCCGGTGATCCTAATTGATCCTTCTCAGGAACCTTGTTTCTCAGGAACCACGGTATCACCCTCACAGCATGCAAGTGAATGACGAAGCGGTTGATAAGCAACTAGGCCGGGTATTGTGCAGGGATCATTGACAGTACATAAACTTTGTCAGGGTACTGGAAAAGAAGACCATGAGCCTATTCAGGCAATTTGGGGGGAAGAAAGCCGCGGAATGGCTTACACTGAAATTCGCAGTTATCCACCCCCAGTCAGGCACACCTTAGTGAAGGTAAGGCCATTACCTGAAGGTGTAACGTTAGTCTCTGCGCAGGCGAGAGCCAACGAAGGATTCAATGGCTTCCACTTGCTGATCCATCCCCCGTTGATTGTGGAGAGTTTCGTCCAGACTGTCGGGGTTTACTTGTGCTACATCAAAGCAGGACAAACAGAAAGGTGAATGCAAGATGCTGTGGACAATGACATCCGATCATGTTTTTGGGACCTTGGGTTGATCGACGACGACCAGATGCATGTCCTTAGGCTCTTCTGCAACTTCAATTGCGGACCAATCCTGGGCCTCGTAGCGACCAGGGGGAACGCGTCGCGGGAGTTGTAAGATCGGGGGATCGTCACGCAGACGCAAGGTTAGTTGGTTGTTGGTGGTTGGGCTGCTCCCCCTCGAAAATCGCATTTCAAACTGTCTTGGACTCTGAAGCGGCACATGCAACTCTGGTCCCCGGGGGCGGGGTTCAACCCCTTGACCACAAGTGATAACATCAAGGACTCCAGGAGTTAGGGGCATGGCGTCTGCTTCTGCTTTTGCTGTTGACCTGGAGGTTGTGGCTGTGGACTTGTGGTTGCGTCCTGCAGCACGCGGCAGACGGGGCTTGTCCGAATCAGCATGATATGACAATATGTGGCGGCAGGTTTAAATCCCCAGGTCTGTTGACCTGCCAAACGGGAACTATTTGGCTTGGCAGGACATGTCATTGTCGGTACCTGTAATCGATCTAATTAATGACTGAGTGGGCGGCTCAAAGAGACGGGCTTCTTCCAGAGCATTTGGGTGCCCTACCGCTTGACTCGAAAAGGGCCGAGCAGCCGTCCATGACGTGTTACTGGCGGCTTGTTCCATACCTGTCAACAGAGACCAGACCAGGCCAGACCAGACCAGACAATGGGCTCGAGACTCAGGCCAAGACGTTTGGTTTTGCGGCGACCCCAAGTGGGGAGCGTAGGCATGCGCATGCAATAATTATAGGGCGGAACTTTGCCATGGTACGACGAGGGTTCCCAAAGCGGAAACTCAATCGCAGAATCTGGTCGACGTCGTCGTTGCACGATTAGTCCAGCAACATTAGTTGATGGGTTAAGTGAGTGGACAGCACTTGTCGTACACGAGCAATGGTGAATTTGATGACGTAGCATTTATCGTCGTAGTGCTTTTTTAAGGTGCGATGCTAAAGGCTTGCTTGTCTTGAGTAGTAGCGTGGTTCTGGTCGTCGGAGTGGTTGAACCTTGTTCATATGAGTAGATCCTCGACGATATCCTTGGCTGGTCTTATCGCTCCCATCCTCCAATCACATCTTATTGCTTCCCCAGTCGTCCTTCAATTACCAATCCAACGGTTCAACTTATGCACTTTCCCGTCCTCAAGACCGAAATTGGGATTTGAGACAATGGGATATGGCATGCTTGTTTCTGCTAGCCAGCCTTGGCATGATATGAGTGCCGCATCATTGGTCTCAATATCACATTGGTACAGTGACACATATCAATATGTAGTAGCGCGCAGCGGGAGCCGCATCCCTGTAATGTTGAGGCCAAAGTCAACGACAGCAGTGAAGGACTAAGCGCACGTTTCCAGCATCTTATCCAAAACTCCCTTCAGAGTATCGTTCTCCAAAGCTGCGGCAACTCGCTCCTTGTCACCTAATTGCTTATTCACTTGATCATCTTGGTTGTGACTGTTTTCTTTGCAAGTCACATCCACTCGATAATTGGGCGGAAGTGCTTGCTCGAGCCGTACTCGAACCCCAAGCCCAATAACGGTAGCTAGCGAGCAGTGTGTAATAGTAGGTGTTATTTCCACCATCACCTGCACGATGGTGTTGGGGTTGGGAACGCCCAGAATAGGAGAAGGGGTTATGTGAATGTCAGAGAGATTGATCACCGACAGTTGACCGAGTGAAACCGGGTGCTCCGGATCGGAGATTGTCGAAATCAAATCTGGCCGATGTTAATATCAAATGTCTTGCTGAGCGTTCTTTCATGCCCACGTCAATCGAGTAGGGGGAGTGCCTTCAGCGGGTTGAAAGACGCCACTAGGTAAATTCACGAAGTCATCGTGGTGGCAAATTCTTGGGTATATGTCTTGAAAGAGATTAAGAAGGCACTTACCATAAATTTCCTGCTCATCGATGGCTTCTGACGAAAACTCGTCTTGCCGTTCACTGACTCGAGGCCATGCCGCTGGACCCTGGCGGCCAAACGGCTTGGAAAGATAGGATGGTTTTGCAAAGATGAGGTCGTCATACTTCGACTCGGGACCTCGACGTGGCTCAGCCTTTGTCTGACGGGTAGGGAGCTGTGATGCGCTCAGGATAGTTGGATTCGCATTATCCAGGGTCGCCATAACGAGAGGTATGCTAAAGAGTAAAGGTGCAGGGATGCGATATGGTCCAGGCTTTGAGGCTATCGAAGTGAGGTGACGAGGCAAGGAAAAGGACTGGTGCACAGAGATGGGATTGGGTGGATAGGAGATGGCGTGGTGGAAATGATGACAGTCGAAATGGAGACTAATTGTAGCTTTGATGGTCTTTGTTGTCAACGAACCAGTTGCTGAACTTGAATGTGCATGGGTAAAAGGATGGGAGAGTTGAGGTTCAAAGAGGGGGAGGGGCTATTTTCGTTTTGGTGACGCCACATCAGATAAGCCTCAGATGTGAGGCGCGGCACGGTCAAAACGGAAGCTTCATGGACCAATTATATCAAACTACTAAGTACATGGCCTGTACTCGGGACTGGTCCGTCCCATTGGGCTGCAATGGTCAAGCCCTTGTAGATGACAAGGGTTAATTAATATTTAGCACGAAGTATGTAGAGATCGTCTTGTTTATAGCTTCTATATGTCTATGCCAATTTCTTTGTGTCATATACGGATACTACTACAGGGATATTGCTGTTTCCTGAATACGAAAAAAATCAGTAGGCATTATGAATATCGTATTTGCATTGACCGGATATACGGCAATATGGATTCATTCAAATTATTCAACCTGTTTCCTCCCCCTTCCTCCCTCCCATACACCCTCCTACCAACACCATATCCCTCTTCTCCTTATTTACAACATACGTCCTCACTTGTCATACAC
>JABFAK010000236.1:0-51918 GCA_013266265.1 Fusarium sp. NRRL 66182
GGATAGCGTCTCATGTTTATTCAACTGACTTGTAGAATAGTTGACTTACAAATTTACCCGTGGCGGCATAAAACTCAACCCGCAAAAGCTCGACTTCTTCCAGTACGAATACCGCAACCTCCTCTTCAAGATGCCTCTCGCCGAGCATACAACTCGCGAACAGGATCTCATAAGGGAAAACCTCCTCACGCCTCTCATCAACCAAGTCCACGCCATCACCGCCTCCTCCAACTCTAGTGCCAGCGACTACGTTCCCATTCAACCGCGCGGTACCCCCCTTGGCTGGCCTGCCCCCCTGACAGCCGTCCCAGCCATGACCTCGTCCGAATCATCGCAGCAGGCATATACCTTCCAGGTCCTCGCACGTGAGACTACCCGCTACAACTCCGCCGCGGACATGGCTCGTCTGTTGCCGTACTTTTTCTGGCGCCCGCCCATCGCCACCTATCGTGCAGCCCTAGCAGCCGAGCCTCTGTGTCACGACTTGTTCAACCTTGCTCATGACATTGTCCACACATCAGACGACTGGGAAAATGCCCTTGATCGCCTCCTGCAGCGCGTCCCTTCTGACCAGGCGTCGGATCTGCACTGCGTTCTTCGCTTAATTGCCATTGGTAGCCCACACGCTGTTGGCAAAGCGTCACGCATCCTGTTCAGCGTGCTCGGTCAGGAAGAATGGCGGGCTCGCACTGCTCTTGTGCGTTCTCTGGTTGATGAGATAGACCGTGGTGGACAGAGTCTCCGTCAGAAGTGGCTGGACGAGACTGCCGCGATGGCTTCAGAGGCCAAAGCAATAGCCGAATAAGGGAGTTGTGCGCCAGAATGACGATCCTCTCTGCTGGGTACGAGACTGTAATGCCCGGATCTTGATATCAAATGTGTTGTACTATATGACGCTGTAACACCATGTACCAATAAAAAATTACTAAACACTTCTACTAAACCAACAAAGTCATCTCTTTCACAATCTTAAGCTTCACACAACGGACTTGATGGTAGAGCTTGTCATAACATCATGATAATTGTGTTTCTGAAACACGACTAGGCTTTGCCTTCTTTGCTCTGTTTCCCTTCACCAATGATTAGGTAGGTAGAAATAATGACCCCCGACTCCAGCCGCTTGTCTAACTTGAGATCCTTAGTATGCTCCGACTAGTACAACATGCTTCCGACAAAAGTACAAGATTAAGATAATGGTAGGATTTCCATAAAATAGTTCAAGATTCGCCTATTGACGATTTCGTTGATCCGGCACGAACCGTTGCTTCGTGATGTAGATTCGTAAATATCCAAAAATGCAAATGCTCGCTGTAAGGGTATATGTCTAAATTTGAAAGATCCAGATCTGTGGTGATGTTAGCAACCTGCAGCAATGCTTCGCAAGGAAATTTCCACATACCTCCATCTTTCCAGTTTCTGCTCGCTGTTTCCTAGCTTCCTCTTTAACACTATCAACCACCATTTCCAAGTCGTCTTGATCGCCCATGGTAATCATGTCACCGTCAGGCATATCTTCGTCCTTGACCTTGATCTTGAATCGGCGTCTGATACCAAACTTATCACGGACTTTTTGTTCCAGGGTTGTGAATTCGGTATCGGGGGAGATCATGATCAACTTGACCTCATCGGCATGGACCTTGACACGAATTTTTGTGATTTCAGGTCGACGAGTACTCCGTTGGCCTGAATAAGAGCTGCCACCATGTCGATGGCCACCACCAACCATCTCAAAGTCGTTTTCGTTGATCGAGCCATCGTAGTCTGAACCATCTTCCTCTTCAGAATAGCGCGCTTGCCTGGGACGTCGACTGCCAGCTGACCCTCTCGAGTTCCGCGCACCACCGGGGCTCTGATACATGGCATAGACATCCTCTGGTGAACCCGCCTCCTCCGGGATCTGTTTGGGCCTGAGCTGCAGAGGTTGCGGGTCCCTCTGCATCGTCCTGCCACTGGTAGACGCTGACCTTGAAGGCACTTGTCGTCGGCTATCCGCGGGTGACGCTGCCTTCTCATATCGGCGGTTCGGCTCGGCTTGTTGGATGTTGAGTTTAGCCAAGTGAGGCTTCTGGCCACGTACGGAAGCGCCGCGTGATGGGCGCTCGTTCTCGGGTGGGGGTGTTGGCGGAAATACATTTCGGCTAGTAGGAGGTTCTGATTGCTGTCTTCGAGATGAAAGACCAGGCTTGACGAGGTTCGTGGCAGCAAATGAGATGTTGTCAGGAGGTCTGTCATCCTTGACTTCGAATTTGCCAGCCTGAGACATGTTAGTTGATGAGCCATCAGCTTATATAATAAGAATAACCGACATTCTTAATCTCGGAACCAGCAAAGCCTGTGAAAGCATTGGCACGATCTGAGGCGGCGACGAGTCTGGCCTTGCCAAGATAATCCTTTGTCTTCAGATTTCGTACTTTGGCTTCGTTCGGTCTGTAGACAACTCCCACAGGGATGGAGAAAACGGTATAGCCCTAAGCAAGTCAGATAGAGCCCATCAGATGCACCCTGGTATGGACAAACCTCTGCCTGTTCTGTAATAGCATCATCGATAACGTTGTGGTCTTCTACCACCTTCTCCTTTACAGCGTATGAAAGATCCTGCATACCAGCATCCATCTGTTGTAGATAGATGTAGCAAAGACCACGGTTGAATAGCACCTCGCAAGAGTAGAGCTTGAATAGAAGACCTAATTGAGCGTAGTCGATCATGGCATTACCACGGAGGTATAGGAGAGTATCATTGAAGTTGGCAAGGGCTTCTTCAAAATCGCCCAGAAGGAAGTTGGAAACGCCTTGCTGAAAATAGGCGACGGCGAGGTATTGGTCGAGTCGAATCGCTCGTTGATAACTCTCAACCTGAAGAGGGAGAAGTCAGCATACCAGACAGACATACAACACTGCCGAGGGTGACTTACAGCCTTCTCGTGCTCGCCAAGCGTAGCATGAATCACGCCAATGTTGAAGAGGATCTTGCTCGTGTCGCCAATTTTTCCGAACTCGGCGAGAGCATCTTCGAACTCGTTGTTATCATAGCGAGCTAGGGCTGCTACCCAGCTCTCGATTTCCTGTCGGGAGCAATGAAGTTAGAGGCCTGACTCTGCAAGACATTGCCGTCTCTGGTGAAGAACTGTACCTGTTTCAACGACATGATTGTCGCCGCAGGGCAAGAGTTACCACAGTAGAAGCGGTATTAGAGTTTTGTAGTTGGTATATGTGAAGCTGGAATGATGGGGAATAAAGAGCTGATAGGGATGATATTTGTGGTAAATGGAGAAAATCAGAGAGTCAAGGGAGAGATCAAGTCAAGTTGGGGGGCTCGGAGCTGGGCGCTTAGATGTATGAGGGCTGTCCCGACTTATTATTCGGCGGGCAACAACGGGCATGTAGAATCGGGAGGTACGAGTTTACCTACTGGCGGGGCAGGTACGCTAGGCACGGTACGGGGGTACAGGGGTTATGCTAACACGGGCAGGCAGGGGGGGAGGAGAGCAGGGTAAGGCGGCAGGGGGACAAGCTAACAGGGCAGGAGCGGTGTTGCCCTTTAGCCCTTGTCGATGGAGTGCAACAGTTAGTTAGTCTCTTCTTGGGAGATGAGGTTCGATCATATATCGATTATTGGAACTCTGAGTTGTTGTTGGTGGTGCTGATGTGGTGTTTGTTGTCAACCTGCAGGTTAAGCGCGGAGACATATATCGGGCTATTGTGCAGTATCGATATATCGCTGGTAAATAAACACTGTACATTTGAAATAGACCGGTGCGTGGGTATTATTCTGCGTCAATCATGAAAAGGGTCGGTGTAAGTGGAATGTTTATCTCCACCTGAGCACAAAATTTATCATGTTAGCAGCAATCAATGGTGCGGTGATGATAGTGATAGGATGCAGCAGTGCTTGATATGAGATACTCGGCATCAATCGATGAGTGGTTGGCACAGCTAGACTCAGCGCGTACAGACCATGGGAATTGGCCGACTCCTCCCTCAGAGGCCGAGTTGGCTGTCACACGCCCAAGACTGGGGACCTCAGTCTCTTCCAGCGGGTCAGGGGGATGTGCAACAAGGGTTCGCACACGTTTTCCCCTTCTCTTTTTCCTTCTGCTCTGCTCCTGTATGTATATTGTATGCACCGTCTCTGGCTGGTATCTGAGATCTCTCATGTATGACTTTTGTAAGTGCATGTGCAACGTCTGATCGACCGTTAGTCTGATGCAAAAACATTATACTCTTACCGGACCGGGTTTGAGCCAGGAGCTTAAAAATCTGATCTTGATTTCTCCACTAGCGTTAACGAGATCCGTCACTGGGGGAATTAGCAAAAGCAAATGATGGATCGATAGAGTGACTGCATAATAAACTTATCACTGGCACTAGCAGCTGCAACGTGAAATGTGATGTGATGATGTTGCTGGACACAACTAAACTTTACTGCCATTCATGAAACTCCCCTCTGCTGTTGATCGAACCACTGCGCTCCTCAGCCTCGTCAGATGCCAACAAGAATCGAAAGGTACAACAAATTGTGCACAATGATACTCGGCTTGGGCGGGGGGGTTTTAGGCTTAGACAACGGGGCACCTTTACGCACCTTTACGCACCTGCTGCAGCGACTGTCACAGGTGCTGGTCACTTCAGGCCCATCCTGATTGGGTATTGCTCCAGGGTCCCGAGCTTGGGCGGCCCATCTCGGCGCCTACACCGATTCTGGTCTCTCGGTGCCAGCATTCACGCACTGAATCTAGCAGATACAGTATTGCATGGCCATGCCCTGGTCGACCGTCGTGGCTGATGTCCAAGCTGTTGGTGTCGAATGACGTGCGTCCCGTCGATTTTGAAGCTCACTTTAAGCGCCCTGATGTGGGCGGATTTAGAGTGATTTGCTCCGCACGTTGGCCCAAGATGACGGGACGCAGCAAAGCCAGTCAGTTTATAGACCTAGACGCAGGAGCAGATACTAGAGCTTCGGGCCCGAGGACACGGGATCAAGGGGAGCTTCACAAGTGGCACTCGGCCTGCCAAGATACACGGACCAGTTTCCAGTGGATCGAATACGGTGGGAGACCGACCATGCGCTTCTTTATCACCAGGGAACCGAGATCCATCTCTAACTAACGGTCACCAGAAAGAGAGACTTAAGCGATCTTGGCATCCGGTACCGAGCCAGGGCAACGGAAATGAAGAATAGACACGCGGCTTCGAAAGAAGGACCAGCTTCCATCTTCACTTTCAACAAATCCCAGCCTATCCCTGGCTTTGATTGCCGCCCGCATTTGCACTAATGCGCCCACTCAACACGCAGCTGCAAATTCCCAGCCCGGACTCTTCGTCTCGTCCTTCAAACAGGGTCATGCTGAGTTGTTCTTCTGACGGCTCTGGCCTTGGCCTCCTCCTGGCCTCCTATGCTGACCTACTGCATAAACCAACCAACTCCTCTTCGATTGGAGGCCGTAGAGAATTAATGCCATGATACTCGGCACTTGGCCTTCCGAAACCTGGGAGAGGCAGGCTAGGGGCAGAAGCTGGTTACAGCCCGAGACCCCAAGCCGTAGCAGAAAGTTTCCAGACGTCATGATCTTCAGGCACCAGGTATTTGACACATTCCACTGCCGGAGAATAGCAAATGTTGAGAGACTGCAAGTCTAGGAACAACCTGAGATTAGGTTCCTACCGGTCATGAGAGATCCTAGTCGAAGATCAACAATCCGCTACGTAGTTAAAGGAGATCTTTGATCCCCGCTGCAGGATAAGAAACTTTAGCAAGTCGAGCCTTGTAGCAATTTGATACGAAAACTAGTGCTTTGGTGGTCATACATTGGTTCAAGCAGCATTGCCGAAGGACTGACATGACTTGAATTGCTATGAGACTTTCAACTTGAGATTATGCCCATCATACAAGGTTGGGAGACAGCACCTTCAATCAAGATGATAACGACCATTATTCGACTCAAACACAGTGATCAACATATGCTGCGCATCAATGTAGGTAGGCAAGGTAGGTTAGGCGGGCAGCTTTGCAGGGGCGAATCCAATCACGTATCCGTCAAGGTGCACGATAGACGATGGCTTCCATGTTCAACACCAGGGGATTTTCTTCTTCTTCACCGTGCTCTTCAAACTTGACTCTTACGCCAGATCCCCCGAAGCCAGATCTTTTCGCAATCATCTTGTCTGGTCAACACAAGCTCTGATCTAGCACCAAACTCTTCTCACACGCCCAGACCATCTCTTACACAGCCGCCACCTGTCCCTGTCACTCTTCGTCTCATCTGGAAGCTGCCAAGCTATACGGAAACTACTGACGCAGAATCGGTAGATTGGAACACTAGTTATGACGGTATGACCCATACTCTGGGTAAACTGACGTTGTGGAAGTCGACTATGGAATAAGCGGCGCAGCCCTCACTTACACTGTTGTCTCGTATGTTGCTCCAAGATTCCATGACTCACCTGGGAGTTTCATCTTCATCCCGGTGAGCTTTGAAACCCCATCTATCGGACGTATGGATCTCAGATACCATTTGCCCGGTATTGAACTCGATGTCTTGGGCTCTAACTTTGAACGGCCGATTATCAGTCGTTTCCTATGAGCAATCTGTAACCGCCACAAACAACCCCGAGTTTGATCAAGACTTGGATTCACGATTATGGGAAGAAAATCATACTTGCAACTAAATTGCATGTAAAGTACAGCGTCTTTTAGAGCGACATCGAACCACTGTTGTCGCTTGCACCAATGTTTGATCTGGTGTGCAGACAAGAAATCACACCACATCTCGCCACAGCACGCTCAGCATGTTACAGATCCTCCACCCGTCACTCTCAAAACAGGATCCAGTAGCATGGATTCCGTTTCAAGTTTAAGAGGAGATAGGACTGACTGAATAGGCAGGTTTCAGCCCCACGAAAGCATCATACCACAATTCAGTGTCAGTCGAGATCTTGGTAGTATTCGGCGCCAACGTTCAAGGCTTTCGAGCCACTTTATCGTTGCTACACTGGTATAGGATTTGCCATCATAGCATCCCCTTCTGGACCTCGTCCTTTCGCTCCTCCCAAAGAGTCTTGCCGGTACAGGAACAAACTGTCTTATCATTATCCCACATGCCAGCGCTCCGTGCGATAATACCAACAACGGTGTTCTTATCGTTCTTCAGTGGCTCGGACTTTTCCTCTTGCCGTGTAAGAACCATTGCGTGTCCAATAATTTCCCAGATCTGGAATCCATGGTCCAAGAATGTTGCGCCACGGCCATCCTCGCCGACCTTGACAACTCCCAAGTCGCCTCGGGGCTTCTTCTCGTCATCCCCTGACCAGATCGGCCCAGTTGAGGTCGCTCCATTCTTCAGGTCTCCGTACGCGCGGATTGAAGCTCGATAAGTTCCTGGCGCGACACCACGGACTGTGAGGTCAACCAGTGTTCGTCCTGAGCTGACTTGAACCATTCTTGCCAGTCCTCTTACATCTCGGCTTGGCTCTTCATACCAACCGTCCACAGGATCTTCGAACGTCTCTAGGATACTGACAGCAGCGCCTAGCAAGTTCCCATGTTAGCCACACATAATACCAAGTTGTCAACTCGGCGATTAAAAGTGGGCTGTGTGAACCCATAACGCAAGCTTCTTACAAAGTGTTCTGTACGTACTGTCTGAGGCTCCCGATCCACGCAAAATGGCGTCTCTGCCAGTTTCTTGGATAGCTTCCACAATAGCCGAGGGGGCAGCTGGACGAATGAGACGGTCAACACATGGACTCTTGGGATGACTGGCTAGCCTTACCGGTGCCCTTGACAGATATCAACTGGTCCTTCAGGTTTCCCTCAACATTCTTGATACCGCCGAGCCTATACAAAGAGTCTGAAACTGCCTTGACACAACCGTCACAAGACAATGGAACAGCGAAGAGGGTCTGTTTTCAAGACGTTTCATTAGTATGCTTGACATTGTGAAAGATCTCAACCACTCTCCTCGTCCCCTCTTCTCTGAGCTGTGTGCGCACCTCAAACGAGTTGTCAACAGTCATATTGTTTGATGCTGCGTAGATCCGTTAGCCCCATACTTTTGGTGTAAGAGAAGTTCGGTTTGGAGAACTTACATGCGGGGGGCGTGTTCTTAGAGTTGGGGTTAGTGCGAGATCGATATTGATATGCCGAATAGCCAGCTATGGAAAAGAGAGATATAGCAGTAAGAGTCCTAAAAGGCGTAAACTTTGGGGGCATGTTTTTGAAAGAGGAGGTTGTAGTACAGCGTGGTCGGGTTTTGCTGGGCTGCTTTGAAATCCACAATTGAGTGATAATACCGGAGTCCGGAGTCGCTTGATTTCCACACCCCGGGAGTGGATCCGCTATCGGGTATCGATAGCTGCGGGCACGTGATCGATCTCGGAACTGAGTCAGCAATCGATGCTTGGCATCGAAATCCAAACTTTCCGGTTGAGAGTGGGAGATCTCGCGATACAGCACGACGCAGCTTCACGGCGATTCAAACCCTCCTTCTACCGATCTTTGCGGGGCTGCAAAACCAATTGGAGGTATTCTCCTCGAGGTACCATCTCTCCAAGCCGCCAAGATGTCTCAAGTGCTCGGCCTGGTAAGCAAATCCTCTACATCTTTCAATGTTCTCTTGCTCTAACCAGCATCATATAGACTAAACTGGCCTACTCTCGAGTATGGCACGGTGTCTCTGCTTCCGCCCCTCATGCCACTCTTTCGACTCAGCCCGGCGTAACACCACCTTCACTCGGCCGCCTCGCCTCTCGTATCGCCGTTCTCCTCATGGGCAAGCACAAGCCCATCTTCGACCCTTCAACTGACTGCGGCGACTACGTAGTAGTGACCAACTGCGCCGCAATTCACACAACCGGTCGCAAGAAGTACCAAAAACCATACTACCGGCACTCCACACGGCCCGGCAGCCTCAAGACGGTGACGATGGATGTGCTCATGGAGCAGCACGGAGGCAGCGAGGTGCTGCGCAAGGCCGTTCGTGGTATGCTGCCCAAGAACCGACTACGGGACAAGAGATTGGCGAGGCTTAAGGCTTTCGAGGGTGATGCTCACCCGTACAAGCAAAACTTGATACGGTTTGGGGGTGTGCCAGTAGGCGAACCTGGCTGGCAGAAGGCTGTCAAGAGGGTTCGTGAGGCTGACAAGAAGCGATTATGAGGAGAGCACGGGAGGAATAGAGGAAGGCATCAGGAGTGTAGCTTCTGAACATAGTGTGGATAGATTCTAGGAGTCTTGTACTATCTGTACCAATATTGTGGGCACCTTATGACCAGCATCAAGCAATTACAAACGGTTTTTCATGCCCTGATCTCTCACGACATTTCTGAGGGTTGATCCACGTTTGGCCACGTGCATTATACCCATATAAGGCGTCTTTTTTCTTCTTCCATTTCTGCTTGACTACGGCTCGTTGTGTGTCTTGTTCAACCAGCTTGTAAGTCGAAAACACATCGTATACACTTTATGAGCATATATCTAGAACGAAACTCACGCGAGATACACCATAAGTCAAGTTGGGAAATAATGCAATTAGGTCAATTGAGTATCTTGTATCTATCAGTCTGGGCATGGTTCGTCGAATCTAAGTACATCGCTTGGTATCAATCTTTATCCTGGGTTCATCATATCTCGTTGCATCTCGACATCTATCGCCTCAGAATACGCAATTCATCTTCAAGCCTACAGTCTCGATTGCAGAGTGTCCCGAGACACTTCGCACTTGATAAGGCCATTGGGACCGGATTGAGGGGCATAAACCTCAGCGTCCTTGCCTGTGTTCTGAAGACCCTTGTGCCAGCTCAGGTCTAGATAATGAGTTAGTATCAATGCCATCAGAAAATGAAACTTGAAAACTCACCAATCTCAAAGTAGTGCTTGTTTGGTAGCGAGTATGTGACAGACGCAATCTCTGGTACAGTCTCGAGGATCTTGGCAGACATCTTGTACATGGTGGCCTGCACACTAGCACTGTCGTCTTTAGCAAAGATCTCGAGGGTTGTGTCGCGTGCTGTCTTCCAAGCATTGTCGAACTTGTGAGCAGACTGCTTGACAGCCGCAAGAGAGTCAAACTTGGACCACTTCCATGAACCATCCACGTCGGTAGAGAAGATGCGGTCCCACGTTTCCGGCAGCGTCGTGTACTCATCGCGGACAAAGCCGTGGAAAGCAGAGCCAGTGCTCTTGAGAACAGTCAAGCCAACGATAGAGCTCTGGATCTCAATACCATGCTGGCGACTCACGCGGACCTCGACATTTCGGGTCTCCTCGCCATCCTTGAGGAAGCTGTGGGGGTGAGGCTTGCCATCGATCTCAAGGCGCGACCAGCGGACAGTCTTGACGCTGACGTTGGCGACATGGATGTGGCTGTATTTCTCGATAAAGTGGCTACCAAGGATAGAGGCGTACAGCTCGGGAGGATTGACGGGGTTTTGCTTGGCGGTGATGTAGATGGTGTTCTTGATAGAGTCGGTGGCGACGACAACACTGTTATCAGCCTTGGTGTAGGAGGTTTCGATCTCTCCCTCCAGAAGACAGCAGACGGTCATCTCGGTGACGGTCTGGACACCAGTAGAGGCATCGCGGTCGACTTTGCAGACGCGGACATTGTCCTTTCCATAGCGGGCAGCAGAAACATAAGGCATTTTGCAATGTTTGTTTTGAGATGTTATCCAAGACAGTGGTCAAGAAAAGGTGACAAGCCGGAGAGGTCGAGTTAGCTTCTGAAGAGACTAGATAAGGTACAAGTTACACTGTCTGTACTGCAACAAAATAGGTTGTAAGTAGCTGCCAAAGAAAAGGCGTGATAGGAAGTCAAGATTGAGTACAGTTTGATATGAACTAAGGGAGGGATACGCTTCTAATATATATATACATTCCCGATCCTAGAGCGGACAAGGGACGTCAGCCCCCCCCCCCCCCTTCCCGGCAATAATGACTGCTCCCAAACACAAACGGAACTTATGGATGCTATGTACCTCTTCAAAGCGGCTCAACGGACGCTGGCGATCAATAACAAGCGCCTGCGGCCGAAGAGCCAAGGGCGAGACTACAATTGGTAGCGAATTGAAGCTTTCCCATGGGGCCATGGGGGGTCGGTGCCGGGCCGCGGAGGACGCCGACGCCCTGAATGCCGTGTCGGGGGCCGCCTGGACGTCGGGGCTTCTTATCTGGACGAGAATCTGGCTGGGGAGCCAACCCGGTGATAATACGACACTGGTGGCATGATTTCTATTTATCAATCATACTGGCTGGTTTGGTGGGAAACGAAGCGAGCGAGTTGCTATACACGGTTATGGAGTTTGATGGTACAGTACAGTACCTCATACTTTCGGTACGTCAAACAGTTTATTTAGTTTCGACAGAGAGAACGTACCTACGCTACATTGAATGACAGCCAGTCATGAAACTTACTATCTACTTACTATCTAGGTACAGTAGGTCGTCAATGTGAGTTGCTACAGGACATACCTAAACACCTTATAGAACATTCTCATTTCGCGACTTCTATTGTGTAACCCTAGATCTTGCCAACCTATCTACGATGAAACATTACTAGTCATCTATCTAGTTGGTTCCCCGGCATCAATAGCTTCTATGAGCTCAACAAGAGATATTCCCGAACCTCTGTCGTCTATAAAGTTTCACTTCCACCGAAGCAGCCTGCAGCTAACTTGGTTACAGCGCATCTCCAGCACACGAGACGAGCCTTTAGTACCTGTAGATGGATGGAATGCATCACCGTCTGGCTGGGTCTGGGTCTGGGTCCGGCTCTGCCTCCACTTTTAGGCCCTGGCTGCCCGCAAGCCAACAACCTCTGTTTTCGATCCTCCAATCACCTGCCCGCTCGTTTCTCGAAACCCTGTCGAACTGCACCTCGAGACGCCTTCGTTTTATCCTGATATCAGCGGATGTACGTACTCTACGGGCATCAATCTGCTTCTTGCTCAGAGGTTCAGCTGGCTATCTGGGCCTCTAACTCGTTCCCGTGACTGCATCATCGCCAGATTTGCTTGCGCATCAAGCCTCACCTCTACACCTACGCAAGCAAAGCTTGAGGCGACGACTCCGCTCTCGCGAAACCCCAGCTTCAGCTACGGCTTCGCTTTTCGAACCCAACTTCTTCACCGGCGCGATCGACAAAAACACGGTCAGATATATACGTACGACACCACATCACTTCTGCTGCTCTGGCCTTTTTTTTTTCTCTCGCCCTTCTTTCCCCTGTATCGCGAACGGATCGTCTCTCGCTCTCAAACGACATCACAGCACCATTTCCAAACCCCGACCGCGATCGCATCACCTGTACTCGATTCTCCAGACACTCTCTTGATCGACGAATGCACCTCCACCACCTTTGGGCCCAGTCCCAAGCGGTGGGCTGCTCGCCGTTGTCATGCTGAGCTCTTCTGCTTCAAAGGGCACGACCCCTCCGAGCCAATCCTCTCAGCACAACCTCCCTCAGCAGCTGTCCGGCCGCACAAGCTTTGATCGAGGCGACTCAGGCCTCCAACCTCCTAATGGCGCCAATGCCCGCAACCTCTCGGCTTCGGCCGTATCTTTTGCGCCTAGGGGGAGCAGCCTAAACGTTGCTCCCGGCAGCTTCAGCTCAGAGTTGCGCAGTCGGGCTGGGAGTAAGACTGATGCGGGGTCCGTATACCCAAGCAGCTTCATGGACAAGGTGGAGGAAGACGACGCGGATACGCTGGCAGAACAGACTCTGGCAAACCTCAAGGAGCGGCTCAACCGCGAGATGAAAATCAAAGAGGGCAGCGAGAATATGCTCGAGGCGCTTAACTCTAAGAAAGCGAAGCAGACCAAGGAGCAGCGGTTGAAGGTTGAGGCAGAACTCAACGCCAGCAACGTGCGCATCAAGGAATTGCGCCAGAAGATATCTGATACCCAGCGCACGCGACAGATTCCGCCAGCCACACCGACAAGAAACCGTACTCAGAGCAATGTTATCGAATCCGGAAGACCTACCGGGCTGCGCTCGCCGCAGAGCGCATCGCGATCTGCTGTGGAATCTGAAGCCGAGGAGCCGACAGAGAGCCCCACGTTTGCGCTTGCTGAGCTCCTCCAGGCCTTGGAGGTTGAGGGCATGACGCCTGAGTACTACGTCTCACGAGGAAACCAGCTGGTCGAGCTTTTCAAGCGATATCCAACCCTCAAATACGATTTGGTCTGGTCAGTGTTTGGGCTTCGTATGCAGGTGATGCTTCTAAGCGAGAGCCGCGAAGTTGTTGCCGCCGGTTATCGAATGACCAGATACGCCGTCTCAGATGTGGCATCCCTAAAGAAGATCCGTAGTCTGAATACTGATTACTTGGTGATACGGTACGTGTTCTGGCTTGTATGAGTTCGTCATGCTGATATTCCAGATCGTTAAACAACTACCGAAAAGCGGACGTCGAACGTGAGCAGGCCCTCAAGTTCGTTCGCGCCTTTCTCGATGTCAAAGGGGGAGTCAAAGAGATCTCCCGAGCAGTCGTACGCACCATCGTTGCAGTTGCTGAGCATGGAGAGGACCGACGGGCAAACGCCCAGCCGGCAGAAGGGGACGTAGATCGTCTGCGGCCCATCTGTATCGAGACACTGGCCGAGATTTTAGTGCAAGATCCATCGCTTCTGGTGGCCTCTGGTGGTTTGGGACCCTTGAATGAGGCCCTCTCAGAAGGCATCTACAAGGCTCCAGAAAGCTTGACCTCTGCGTTCTTATACCTACTCGATTCGCCTCGAAAACGAAAGTTCATACAGCCCGGCTACGGCTTGGAAGCGCTCTTCACGGTCTTTACTGATCACCTCCTCACCAACGACGCTGTTATGAAGCAGAACTCCAGAGCCATCGCAACAGCCCTGAAATCATGGCCCGGGCTCATGACCCTCTGCATGTACGACCTAAGGACAATTCGATCTTTTGTCACAAGCATGCTACTACCTAGCGATACCGTTCGCGAGACTATTCTTGACCTCATCTTCTCTCTGCTGCGGATCAAACCACCAGCTTGGGCAACGTCTTTCCTTGCTGGAAGGAGATTGACGACATACGGCAGAGTAGCCAACCTAAAGTCAAACAACAAGGATAGGAACCACTCACACTTTACGGAAGAGGACAGTGGGGAGCAAAACTTTGTCGAGCATTATACAGCCCTACTGCTCGCTGTCTTCATCCGAGCAGGTCTTCTTCCAACTCTTCTCAGAATTGCCCAAGAGGATGAGAATCCAACTCTGCAGCGCAAGACAACCCTACTGATCAGCGAGGTACTCAAACTTGCTAGCCGTCTTCTACCTCCGTCCTGGAGCGCAGAACTCCATCTCTTGCCGGAACTTTTCTCGACAGCTGCCAATATCGGGAACGACAATCACTGGATCGCTTCAGGGATCGTTTACCAAATCAGCAGCGTCAGCCGGACATTGTATAGAAGCACGCCATCAGGTATTTCATCAGGGGCGTTGTCGTCAGACACTAACAATCCTGGGCTGTCGTCAACCGATGAGACGCCCAAAGCCCACCAGTCTCTAGTTTTCGACGACACTACATTCAGACAGCTGCTGATTGACAGCAACGTACTCAACAGCTCAAATTATGCCAAGTGGAACTGGGAAACTATCATCAGAATTATCGATGGACCTCTGCAAAGCGGCAAGCGACTTGAGGAGGCTATCAAAGCATCCAAATTCATGAAAAGAATCATCAGCTTCTACAGGCCGTTCAAATACAGGTTTGCCAACGTCAAGAACACGCGCGCTACTCAGAAATATGTTCGGGCTGGCTGCGCCCTGATGCACTCTCTGCTCCAGTCGCCAGAAGGAGTCAAGTTTTTAGGAGACAGCAAACTGCTCAGGCAAATAGCGGAATGTCTGGCGCAATGCGACCCAGTAAGATCTACGTTCTCGTTATGTTCCTTCTACTTCTGACACATAGTCCAGACCAGCGGTATTACAGCACAGTACCCAATGTTCTCAAGAGACCGAGTGACAGACACACTCTGCGCGGGCTACTTTTCCATGCTGGGTGTCCTAAGCGGTGACCCCAAAGGGCTTCAGCTTTTAGAGCGTTGGAGAATGTTTAACATGATGTATCACATCGTGGATTTGAAGCAGAGGCCTGATCTTATTCGGCTGCTTCTCTCAAGCTTCGACTACAGTGTTCAGGGGCATCCTCGTGTTCTACTTTCCAAAGCCTTGACGGCCGGCACTAAAGACATTCGAATTCACGCAACCAATGCCCTTCGCAAGTACGCGATCCGGCCAGTTCCATCGGTCAACGGACAGGGTGGTGTGGGCGATTCGAAGTGGGCTATTCAGCTTTTGGTAACGCAACTTTACGATCCCGAGATTGAGGTCTGCGCAACAGCGGTCAAGATTCTAGAGAAGGCTTGTAATCGCAAGACGTACTTGGAGTACATTGTCGAGTGCAGGCCAGCTCTTGATCATCTCGGCGAGATCGGAGCGCCACTACTGCTACGGTTCTTATCGACATCGATCGGATATCATTACTTGGACGGGCTGGACTACATCAGCAACGAGATGGACGACTGGTTCTTGGGACGAAACGACACGTACGTCAAGGTCATCGAGGCAAGTCTGGCCAGGGCTTTTCTCATTGATCCAGATGAGCATAACCCTCGTATGAGCCTATTCGACGACGGCGAGATGGAGGGGGATTTCCACGACAACCACGTGCCACCGCATTTTTATCGGGAGCTGACCCGTACGCAAGAAGGCTGCAGACTGCTTAGTGACAAAGGCCACTTTGAAGACTTTGTGGCTACGATTCGTGAACATGGGATGGACAAAGGAGATGCAGAGATACTTACCAAGGTAAAGGGGTGTCTCTGGGCCGTCGGCAACGTTGGGTCGATGGAACTAGGTGCTCCCTTCCTGGAGTCTAGTGATGTTGTGGAAAACATCATCAAGATTGCTGAGCAACATGAGGTGATGAGCCTTCGTGGAACGGCATTCTTCGTGCTAGGCCTCATCTCCCGCTCCACGCACGGTCTAGAGATTCTGTCGGAGAACGGGTGGGATGCCAACACGACACCTATGGGCAGCTCGCTCGGATTCTGCATCCCCAACAGCCTGTGCAGGTTGCTGTCATTGACACCGTGGAAACAAAAGACGGTGACATCAATCACACTTCCGTCGAGCCAGCGCACAGCTCAAGAGCCGCCACCTCCTCGCGCCGCCCGCCCGCCGCTTGAAGCATCGGTGCTGCCTGCCCTGCTAAGCGAGGCGGATGTTAACAAGAGAGTCCTAGAGCTGATTGTCGATCTGGGAAATATGGTTCTCTACAAGAAGGCACTTACGGACCTTCAAAAGTTGCGAGCACACAAGCCGAGCGCCTTCCGAAGCACGCAGTTCTTTAAGGAAGTGATGAGCGCAATGGAATGGAACCACTACCGGCTAGGTGTGAGGAGGATGGTGATAGACCTCTTTGACAAGAACGTGATGCGACAGATCGTTTTTGACGAGGACGAGGACGACGATGATAGCAGTGACGATAGCAGTCAAGAGGAGAGTGAGGCAGGAAGCGGCGAGGGCGAGAACAGCTCTGGCGATGATAGAACGGAGAGACAGCGTAGCATCAGCGAGCCGTTGGCACCACCACCGGAGCTCACGCCGGCGCCTCTCAGGTTGAGACGGTGAACTGGTTTCGGTGCACAGCTTTGGGAGCTTCAACTGTACGATACCAATGACAAAAACGACGTCCACAGGAGCGGGAGAAGAGTTTAGATTTGGGGAGGCAGGTATTCAGCTGTATACACATGTAGTTGATATCAGGGGACTGGTGTCCGGGTTGGGATTTGGATCAAGGAGTTTGGGCAAAAAGTCAAAGGGCATGAGGCTGCTGGCCTGCGAGTTGTTTAGGAGTAGAGTGATCAGCCGAGCTGAGATATCTTGAAGCAATGTATCAAGACAATGCCCATCTGTTCAGGAGTACGGGTAGCAAAGCAATGGGTCTGGGGTGATGTGTATGTGTATGTGTACGTGTGACAGCTCACGTCTTGAGAGGTTGAAGCGAGTTTGCTCACAAGTCGGAATCGCACATTCAATCCAAGTTTATGATGTTGAAGCACAATTTGACTCATTTATCCAAAGTTTGGTCATGCCTTTGCATGATAAGATAGACAAGTTATAGATATCATGAACTGATGTTTACGGCTACGGATGACGTTCGAAGTAGGCTACTCGGCCCCACTAATGCCGTGTGAGGCCGAACGCGGGATTAAGACATAAATTACAAATGGTATAAGAATTCTTTTAGTTGTCCATTTCGCCCCCAAGAAACTCATTGAACGTCGTCGTCATGGTAAACGGACGAGTGCTCGTCATCGCTGGGTCGGACAGTTCGGGTGGAGCGTAAGTTGAGCTTCTTTCTTACATCTGAGCATGATATAATCTCTATCGACAGATATCTCGGCCAGTTATTCCATCAAGAAGACATTGTGCTGATACTGCATCGTGCAGTGGACTGGAGGCAGACCAGAAAGTCATGGCTGCCCATGGCTGCTATGCCATGACGGCTACAACGGCTCTTACTGCCCAGAACACTCGGGGCGTCAAGGGCATCCATATCATTCCTACCGGTTTCATCTCTCAGCAGATCGAGGCTTGCGTTGAGGATGTTGGTGTTGATGTTGTCAAGACAGGTGAGTTGAGAACCGTACTGTTCTTCGACAGGGGGGAATGGCTGACACATTGGTTCACTCAACAGGCATGCTTGCTACTGCGGAAACAATAGAAATGGTTGCCGAGACTATCACCAAGCACAAGATTCCATCTCTCGTCGTTGATCCGGTACGCAACACCCTTCTCTTCTCTGCCAGCACTTCCCTGACACCCACAGGTCATGGTCTCAACCTCGGGCGCAACACTCCTCCCCAACGAAGCCATCCAGCATCTGTGCAAGCATCTGCTACCACACACCACAGTCCTCACACCCAACATCCCCGAGGCAGGCCTAATTCTTTCCCAGAGTGGCCAGGACGCCCCCGAGGTGCGCAGCGTCAAGGATCTCGAGGTCGTGGCGCAGCGGATCCAGGCCCTCGGTCCCAAGTGGGTGCTCGTCAAGGGCGGGCATCGGCCCATGAGGGAGGACTTTACCGTAGCGGAGAGGGAGGAGGAGAGGAAGATTGTCGTGGACGTGCTTTTTGGAGGTGATGGCGAGGTGTTCAGGGTCAAGAGTCCGTATCAAGCGAGTTCGAGCACGCACGGTACAGGATGCTCTCTGGCGTGTAAGTGATATCAAACTGGCCGGGGCTTGTTTGGATGCACTAACAGGCACATCAGCGGCTATTGCCTCAAACTTGGCCAAGGGTCTCGACACGCCTACAGCTGTTCGGTCGGCCTGTCGATACATTGAAGCTGCAATTCGGACAGCGCCTGGTCTGGGTAAGGGGCATGGCCCCTTGAACCACTTTCACTCGACCTACACTCTTCCCTTTGCGCCGTGAGTCTACCGGTATCTATGTTTTCCTTATGCAAGTGACTGACTCGGTCGACAGTGGCTACTTCATCGAATGGCTCCTTGAACGTCCCGACGTTTGTGACGTATGGAAGGAGTTTGTATACCATCCCTTTGTCATGGCCATGGGTGACGGAACCCTACCTCTTGAGTCCTTCAAGGGATATATCATCCAGGACTATCTCTATCTGGTCGGTGTTCGATTATAAGAAACTTGGTGTTTGCTGATGAACTGGCGTAGATTCACTTCTCGCGGGCCAACGCCCTCGCTGCTTACAAGGCACAAAACATTGAGGATATCTCCCGAGTACGTTGTTTTGGTCAGGGTTTGAGTCGGCATCTTGGCTGACAACTACTGCTATTCAGGCCACAGAAATTGTACAGCATATCATGCACGAGCTGAAGCTGCATACGACATACTGCGAGAGCTTTGGCATGACCATCGACGAGATCCGTGCCACACCAGAGAAGCAGGGCAAGTCTTCAAAGCTACCCAACTGAACATTATCTGCTAACATGAAGCGTCAGCTTGCACCGCTTACACCCGCTATGTCCTCGACGTGGGTCAAAACGGCGACTGGCTCGGTCTTCAAATGGCCCTCGCCCCATGTCTCCTCGGCTACGGCGCCGCGGCTAAGATGCTACATGACCACGAGAAGACGCTCCGTGAGGGAAATACGTACTGGGCGTGGATCAAGAATTACAACGAGGATGACTACACTGAGGCTGTTAACCTGGGCTCCGGTAGGTTCTTTGTCCTCGTATGTGTCTGGTGGTTTGCTGACCATGGATAGCTTTGATCGAGAAGCACATTCAGCTTCAGTCGCCTTCCCGCATCGAAGAGCTTGTCAAGATCTTTATTCATGCTCTCAAGGCATGCTCTCCCCGTTTTGTGTCCGGGGGTTCTTCACTGACAACATACAGATGGAAATCGGCTTCTGGGAAATGTTCCCTGCTGCATAGATCTAGATTCATCAAGAATGGGCTGTGAAGGAGAGATGGAAGGAAAGAAACCGGTCAGTTGACAGACATAGAAGCTCATGTATACAGTTTGTTTTTGTTCATTCTGCAGTAAATATCAAGTCCTAAACTCCCCCTGCGTAGATGCATGCCGCCTTTATTCGTACATGTTTTCCCAATAAACCACCTCATACCATTTCCACAGGACGCGGTCTCTCATCGTCTGGCAGCATGTATCTAAAATCCTGCTCCGGCGGAAAAGCTGGGACTGGAGGCGTGTCGCTATCAGGGCTGCTCTCTTGCTGTCGCTGAGCTCGCCGCAGCTCCCCATTCTGCTGCCTCACCCACGAGTTGACTGAGTGGAACCGCGGTCGAGTCTCGACAGAAGCCATTGTAGATGTGGTGTCACGACGGGTGAGCGAGCTGGTAGACTTCCAGGTAGGTTGTCGAGAGGGCGTGGGTCGCGAAGGGACGCTCTGAATGGTCTGGTAGGTGGGCGTGACAACTATATCACCGTCGCCGAAACCAGAAGAAATCGAGGATAGTTCGCTGGCGCCGGTCTGGCGACGTCCGACGTCGTAGGCGTACGGTGTTGTAGAGGGCATTCGCTTATGCTGTGATCTGTGGGATGGAGTGAGAGTTTCCTTGGGGTCGTGACGGGCGACGACCTGGACCTGGACAGCAGTGCTCTCTACAAAGGTTGTACTAGTAGGGCTGACAGTGTCGATGTAGAAGGTCGATCGTGTTGTCTTGGGTGTGTCTATACGATACGCACCCAGCGTCTTCCCTGGCACGGAGAGGAGAGAGTTGGGACGTCGAGGGGTGACCGTGGGCGTCACCGGTAGCTCGGCCGGTGCTTTTTCAACGGTGGTGTGTGATGGCTCTTGGATGGTATACCAGTTCTGATGACCGAAGCGTGATCCGATGAAGGGAATCTTGGAGACGAGGGTCTCGAAACGGCCGGGCTTCTCAAAAGACATGTCGTCAACGGGAGCTGCTTTCTTTTGCGCGTTTCGCTTTGCGTAGCACTTCCAGACGACGAAGCCAATGCCAAGCAGCAGAAGAAAACCACCTGAATACGGGGTCAACTAGGTGTATCGTCATGATAGTGAGAGGCAACATTACCAACTGATCCTACACCCAAGAGGATCTTGTGAACATTGGAGTGAAGACCATCTCCTCCTTCAACCTTTTGAGGAGTTAGCCAACCAGAGTATGTACCATGGGCATCAAAGTTTCGAGATCCAAAACGACTTCAAAACAAGATGGGTGGGTATAAGTAGACTCACCATACGTCCAGAGTCGGAGACGCTTCCCTCGGCAGACGGAGCAGCCAAAGACGGAGCATCTGTAGCAGGCAACGCGGCATTGCCCGCGTTTTCAGCTTCGTTTTCGATCTCGACTTCATTCTCGTCTTCGGCTTCCTCTTCGGCTTCGTCCTCAGCTTCGTCCTCGGCGTCGTCTTCTGGCTCGCTCTCCTCAGAGTCACTCTCACCCTCATCTTCGCTCTCATCTTGGCTACTGTCGTTGGTCTGTTGGGCGTTGGCCGGCTCTGTAGATGTAACTTTACCATCATTACGTCGAACCCTTGATCTCGTCATGTGCTTTCTGTATATGTGGACGTCGTACTCATTGTCGTTGTCGTCGGCCATGGTCCATTCTGGCGTAGCCGATCCAAATGCCTCTTTGGCCGCGGTCTGCCATCGCCGCTGAGAGTCGGTATAAGGTGCCATGATATGTGATGTGTTTTTTTTTTTTCTTTTTTTCTTTCTTGCCAAAGGTATTACTTGGTTTCTCCAAGCTGTCTTGCTGTGAGTCCAATGTTGAGTATCAGGAAATGAGTGTCGTAATAATCCAAGTCACTGACTTGGATCCGATAAATGAGAGAGAAAGACAGAGAGAGAGAGAGAATGGTTTAAAGAAAGGACCAGCCTTGATCAACAACGAAAGGAAGAAAACGACCAAAGAAGAAGAAGAAGAAAGAGACGAGCGCCTGGCTGTTTATGGCATGCAAGCTGTGTTTCTGTTGAGTAAAGACGAAAGAAAATGAGAGGACGAGAACCGTGGAATCAATCAATAGTAGCATTATTACAATACAAAAAACAAAGGCAGCCCGAACAGAGCAGAGCAGGGTTCGGAGTTAACCAAGGTTCATTGTAAATTACCCCATACAATAAGGACGATCCCAGGGTCCAAGGGGGTAAAACTTTGTTGTCTATTACAAGACCAGCATCACGATCCAGTCGTGCTACAGTCTTTGTCGGCACAATTGACCAGGCTGTAACGGTTGGTGTCGCCGTCAGCGTCGAGATTCGGGGATCGAAGCACGGCAGCCCATGGTTGACGTGCTAACAAGGCTCACGCATCAAGCGGCTGCAGATTTGTTAGACAAGAGCAGCTCTCAATGGTTATTATGAACTTGTGACCCCTTGTACGGAGAACAGGGAGGGTTCCTCGTCTCAAAAAATAAAGCTCCTGTTTCAGCTGGGGTCTTGGTGTCGCAAGAGATTGATGATAGGATTGGGCTTTTGATGCAGGGGCCATTATAACGTCGGAATTAATTCATGAATTAATCAATAAATAAATGAATAAATGAATTAAAAAGTATCGCATAGTAGACAAGGAAGACACGATCCTCTTTGTTTCTCACCCGGGCGATCCGTTATATTGCTTTGTGGTGAGTTGAGAAACAAACAGCAGCTGTCGAGACAAGGGACTTATTAAACCGTCGCTTGCTTGACAATTCCCATCATCTGAAGCATGTCGGGCCTCAGAACCAACCTTCCGGGATGGCTTCAAACCTTGGTCACCATGTAGATCCTGTCCATCTCGCGCTATCGTTTCTTGACCAGCATCATCTGCGTTCCCAAGTGCCGATATCCGCAAGCAGAATCGGAGATGGCGCGTTGAGACGGTCCGATATACAAGGGTCGAGTGGAGTTTTGCCATGTTGATTGTTAAACTCATTGTGGCCCGTGGGTAGTGAATAACATTCATTTTCTCACGATCCTGACACGGCCTTTGCACTCGTCCCGAAGCCAGACGCACGCATATAGGGGGGGGGGACGGACCTTGACCGACCATGGACGCCTTGATCATGATTCCTCTTCAATACCGAGTACGACCTCATAGACTAGTAGGTCTTGGATAGACTATAGAGGAAAAGAGACTCCAGCGAGCTGCCTACTTCAAGGTTGGTAACAGTAGGTGGGAAAGGAGATTGAGGACATGAAACAGCCTAACGCCCGGTAACTACAGTATCGATAAAGCATGTCCAGCAAGAAACTCTTTCACTCTCATAAACATGAACAAATGTTGGTTATCTTTGTCATGGCACAAAAGACTACCTAGTGAGAGAGAGTAAAAGCAATATGATTCTCTCACCGTAGTCTCACCGAGAACGCGCTCCAATCAATCAATCCTACTCCATCATGATCATGATCATGAACAAAACAAATATCAGAAGCGCGGATCCGTCATTAGCGCGCTTGCGGACTTGGACATTGACCCTTTGAGGCTCCACGACGAGATCCACTCGCTTCAAGGGCGAACAAGATGGTGTTTCTAGAGCTCTCCAAGGCCCAAGGCACATGGCCCTAACTTCCATAGCTCCATTTAACCTACCTAGGTGAATACCTCACAGATCCAACAGAAGCCATGAGATCAGACAATTAGTCAAGGAGGGCGGGATGAGAGATATACGGTATTTAATGTCTGTCACGCATTGCAATTCGATTACAGCGGCAATCTCATCATTCGCTTGTCGTGTGTGTGTGTGTGTGTGTGTGTTCGATATGCAAACGTGCTCTAGACAGATATTCTGATATTGTAACCGAACTCTGGTTTCTGAAGCTAACGTGAGCCTTCTCTTTTCTCGTCACATGTACTTGCTCCGTATCGTAGCCTATCTTGGGTAGAGTCTAGAGAGAGGTAGTTGGTCGACAGGTACTCACCGACACACCGTATTAGCACCGAGCAACAAGCAATGGCAGCTTTGCGTCTTGCGATCTCGCAGGGTTTGAATTGAGGTCCCTATCCGCAGACTTGCAACGCAAGAAATATGCTTCCCTCTCGTCTGATTGGCAGGGTGAATGGATGAATGGATCTTGCAGTGGGCTGGATGAAGGGATCGAGAACCGGGGGCATGGGATGACACCGAGATAGAGGAGGGTCTATCAATCTTTTTTTCTTTTTTTTGCACGCAGTCAAATGTGCGCGGTTTATTAGGGTGTTTACAGTCCATCATCTATCTAATGGCTTTCAGGATCACATAATCCTTTTATGGTCAACGTCGAGAAATAGTGCACCGGACAAGCGGAACGGAGAGGTGCCGAGTTTATATCAGTTGACGACACAAGGGCATATGATGACATTGAATAGGGGATTCGTGACGGAATCGTGCGTATTGTGCTCAAAGAAGACTGTGACTGTGACTGTGACTGTTTACTGATATTACTATGTATGTATGTACCCTTACCAGCAGCAGTCATGATGGCAGTTGAATCGAATACAGCCCCGGGGGGTTCTCAGACCCGAACCTGTCAAGTGAGTGAAATAAAGGAGTCTTCCATGGGCGATGACAAAATTTTACTGCACTGTAATCTACCTTGCCTACGGTACATGTCAATCAGAGCTCCCGGGTCCCGGGGGGGAATCCCGGTCCGGTCCATGCCCGATATGCCGCTAAGATATTGGAGAAAGCGGTTGGAGATGTTATATTTTGTGCTTGCTTGCTTGCTTGCTTGTGAACGGAAGAAAAGACACAAAAACTGATAACTGACAAGACGCAAGGAAAAATAAAGGTCCTTCTAGGGCTGTTCTAGATGTCCGAGGTGAAGGATCCCCTCAAACGCCGAGAATCTATCGAGATTTATCCATGCGGTATCGAAAAGACAAGAGGGAGTCATAGGTAATAATTAACAGGTACCGTAGGTACAGTAGCTGAGGACGGAAGCCCACGCCGACCCGCTCCGCTATAAGCATGAAGAGAACTTGAACTTTTTAGTGGAGCACAGGCACAAGCACAAGCAAAGGCGGGAATGTCTTATCTAAAGTCAACCAACCTGAGGAGCAAAAAACAAGCCAAACACCTCTAGACAATAATAAACTATTCTCTTTTCTTACACCCTAGATACCTAGTTTTTACAGTACCTACCTCTCTTCAATTGTGTCCCGCCCTGACCCTCCTCCTTCTGCTGTTTGGTTTGGTTTGCTTAGCTTGGCTGCCATCCTCCAGTTACGTTACTTTAGCTAACCTCCGCTAACCTAGTAAATTCTCTTGCCCTCTCTCCTCCGACTCTCCTTCGACTCACTCTCGTCCGCCACCAACCCCATTCGCTTGCGACGCCCTCGTCTGGTCCAGAGACTCCTCGTGCTGTCTCTCCCCTCTTCTCTTCCCGTTCCTTTCCCCCCCGCCCCTTTCAATCGCTCTCAATTGAGCTTCTCTCCATCAGATACTCACAATGGCTTCCTCTGCGCGAGCCATGACGACGGCCCTCTCCCGGGTCGGCCAGATGGGCCCTAGCAGTCGTATTGCGACTCGCGCTCTTTCCACTGTCTCCAAGACCTCTGCTCGACCTTCTGTTGCCATGAGGCTGGACAAGACTGGCCGCATCGCTTTCCGAAGAGCATACGCTGATGAGGCCCCCAAGCCCAAGCCCAAGCCTGGCAAGCTCCGACGGACCCTGCGATGGACTTGGAGGTTCACATACCTCTCCCTCGCTGGCCTCGTCGGCTACACCTGCTATGTCATCTACGACGACCGTCATCCCCAGGAGCAATACCAGCCTGACCCTTCCAAGAAGACTCTTGTCGTGCTAGGTGAGTGACGCAGAGCGCATAGCTATCTATATCCAACCAACTTGCTGACGCAACGCCCTCTCTCAGGATCCGGCTGGGGCTCAGTTGGTCTCCTCAAGAACCTCGACACCGAGAACTATAATGTCATCGTCGTCTCCCCCCGCAACTACTTCCTCTTCACTCCTCTGCTGCCCTCGTGCACGACCGGTCTTATTGAGCACCGCTCCATCATGGAGCCTGTCCGCACCATTCTCCGCCACAAGAAGGGTGCCGTCAAGTACTACGAAGCCGAGGCTTCCTCCATTGACCCCGATCGCAAGGTTGTCAAGATCAAGGACAACACTGAGGGCAAGGGCCCTCACTCCCAGACCGAGATCCCCTATGACATGCTCGTCATTGGTGTCGGCGCTGAGAACGCCACTTTCGGCATTCCTGGTGTCCGCGAGAACAGCTGCTTCCTCAAGGAGATTGGAGACGCCCAGCTGATCCGCAAGAAGATCATGGACTGTGTTGAGCGTGCCTCTTTCAAGGGCCAGTCCCAGGCCGAGATTGATCGTCTCATGCACATGGTCGTCGTTGGTGGTGGCCCTACCGGTGTCGAGTTCGCTGGCGAGCTCCGCGACTTCTTTGAGGACGACATCAAGAAGCTGGTCCCCGATATTAGCCAACGCTTCAAGGTCACTCTCATCGAGGCTCTACCAAACGTTCTCCCCTCCTTCTCCAAGCAGCTGATCGAGTACACCGAGAACACCCTGCGTGAGGAGAACATTGACATCAAGCTCAAGACCATGGTCAAGAAGGTGACCGAGGAATTTGTCGAGGCCGAGTTTGCTGGCCCCGATGGTACCAAGCAGACTCTCCGCATCCCTTACGGTCTTCTTGTCTGGGCTACAGGTAACGCTGTCCGTCCCATTGTCAAGGATCTCATGGCCAAGGTTCCCGCCCAGAAGGATTCGCGTCGTGGTCTCGCTGTCAACGAGTACCTCGTTGTCCAAGGAACTGCCGATATCTGGGCCATCGGCGACTGCGCCGTCGCCGGTTACGCTCCTACCGCTCAGGTCGCAGGCCAGGAGGGTTCTTTCCTGGCCCGTCTTTTCAACAACATGGCCAAAACCGACTCTCATGAGGCCCGTATCAAGGAGCTCAGCAGCAGCTTGAACCTCAAGCAGGGCAACTCTGCCGAGGCCGCTGCCGAGATTGAGTCCTTGGAGAAGCAGCTCCGCCGGATCAAGGACGTCAAGCCCTTCCGATACTCTCACCAGGGTAGTCTGGCTTACATTGGTAGCGAGAAGGCTGTCGCCGATGTGCCTTGGTTCAACGGTAACATTGCCAGCGGTGGTGGCTTGACCTACCTCTTCTGGCGAAGTGCCTACCTTTCCATGTGCTTCAGCAGTAAGTTCCCTACCTAGCCTTGCTCTTAGATAAAACAGTCAAACTAATCGAGTCTCTAGCACGAAACCGTGTTCTGGTTGCCGTGGACTGGCTCAAGTCCAAGGCCTTTGGCCGTGACGTCTCTCGCGAGTAAACCCTCGATCCAACAAAAACCTTTTTACGCAACAAGGTTCGATACCCTGATATGAGTTGTGATTCACCAAGGGCCACAAACTGCCTACGGACCACAGCTTGTGACGATCTGTTCTTGGGAGGGTGTACTTGGGAGCATTGTGCATAGGTCTATGAAACCTAACTGGGCCGGACTAATAGACGTCTGATTAGAATCGGGCCTGGGTTAGGGATGCTTCATTTTTGTAAACCTTGAGTTTGTCTTTTTTTTTTTTTTTGTCTTGTACTTTTTCCCCCTTTGTTCACGGATATAGATGGGACGGGTGGAGAGGATCCTTTGTATGACATAGCTAGAGCGAGCAGAAAAGCAGAGGCGCGTGGGATAGGTGAAAATCAAGCAAGAGCTCTTTAAGCACCCTGGTTGTATCCTGTGTGAACAGTTTGAAGTCGATTCTCAAAGATTGGTCAATCTTGCCCCAGGCCCAAGCTCAAAGCAACGGATGCCCATAACTTGAGTACACTAGCACCTCGCATCTCTAGCGTCTAGTCGTCCCTATTCCCTGTAGGGATTGCATCATGAGAAACATGTAATTTACCAACGTTAGCAAGACCTGATCTATCAAATGGTCCCGGGCATAGCTCGGGGTTGCGGGGCAAAGGCTCCCCGCGTCGAGCCCGAGCGCGGAGCTTTCTATTGCTCAATTGAATGGGACGTGGGGAAGACCATCGCCTGTTTCGTTGTTGGTATGCGACGGTAGGTAACTGCCTACACGATAACTCCCTGATCTGTGCCCATGATATGTTTTCTTGGCCATGGGTGACTCTTCTAACATCTCCGGCCGGGACCGCGCTGTTGAACTAGACTCCAATGATGCCCTGAGACATATCCGTGACGAGTTCAACATCCCCTCCAAAGCAGATGTAACTCGCAATACCCTCCCCCCTGATGACAGCAAAGGCAAGTTTGCGCTGTTCTTTATTCCTCGGATTGGCCTTTCATCTAACTAGTTACTCTAGATGCCAACGACAAGGCCATCTACCTTGTAGGCAACTCCCTCGGTCTTCAGCCCAAGCGCACAGCAGAGCGTATCCAGCAATATCTCGCAACATGGCGCACACAGGGTGTCCAGGGCCACTTCAAGCCTCTTGAGGACTCGCCGCTGCCGACATGGCTAGACGTTGATTCCCGTGCTGCTGAGATGATTGCACCCATTGTTGGCGGCAAGGTCAGCGAGGTTGCTGTCATGCAGACGTTGACGGCGAATCTGCACCTGTTGATGGCGGCTTTCTACAAGCCAGACATCAGGGGACGGCACAAGATTATCCTAGAAAGCAAGGCCTTTCCAAGCGACCATGTCAGTATCCAAGCCCAATACCCAGTCTTCTGGGTTACTGACATTTATGCCTAGTATGCTGTCGAGACGCAAATACGCCATCATGGACTCCATCCCGAAGACTCCATGATCACTCTCGAGCCTCCCAACAACCAAGACATCTTGCCTGACGAATACATCGAGTCCGTCATCGAAAAGCACGCTTCCACAACTGCTGTGCTTCTCCTCCCCGGCATCCAGTACTACTCAGGCCAGCTCCTTGACATCCCCCATCTGACTGCCTTTGCCCGCGAGCGTGGCATATTTGTCATCTGGGATCTCGCCCACGCCGCTGGTAACGTGCCCCTCTCACTGCACGATTGGGACGTTGACTGTGCCGCCTGGTGCACCTACAAGTATCTCAACAGCGGACCTGGCTGTATCGGCGGCCTGTTCGTCCACGAGCGTCATACCCAAGTTGAGGACGACGGATCACACAACGTGAGGTTCGCCGGCTGGTGGGGAAACGACAAGAAGAGCCGTTTTGCCATGAGACCCGGCTTCACACCTGTCCCCGGCGCGGCTGGGTTTCAACTCAGCAACCCCTCCGTCCTTGACATAACGTCCCTCGGCGCCTCCCTCGAGATCTTCCAACTCGCCGGCGGCATGACCCCCCTACGCGCCAAGAGCACGAAGCTGACAGCGTATCTCGTCTCTGAACTTCAGCGGCTACCAGAGGACATGAATGCATACTGGCAAATCATCACACCTACAGAAGAGGAGAAGCGCGGGGCGCAAATAAGTGTGCTCCTAGCTGATGGGTTGCTGGACGATGTGATGGCTGGGTTGGAGAGGAGGAGTGTTTTGGTCGATGAGAGGAGACCGGATGTGATTCGCGTTGCGCCGGCGCCGCTATATAACACGTTCCTTGATTGCTGTGAGTTTGTGGGTGCGTTTAGGGAGGCTTTGGGGGATGCGTTGGATGCGAAGTGGAAGAGGGAACAGATGGATGAGTAGGAAGCTCCCCAAGCTCCCCTCCCTCTCCCTAAAGAAAAAAAAAAAGCTTTGAGGTTATTCGTGTGATATCTTCTGTTTAATTTTAACCATTAGTGGCAATTAACATACATGGCTAATTATAAAGCTATGAATGACCAGAGTTCACACAGATGTTTGCTGCGTCTTGTTTGTTTATCCTGCTGTACTCCTAACGCTGAGTTTCAGCTTTAAACAACGATAAGCTCATAACTGCATCAATCACCACTGCTAATATCAGGACAACTAGAACCAAGTACACATGCATAGGAGCTGCGGCCTCTCTAGTTACTATCATAGATACCTACCTAGGTAATCAAAGTGGACGATATCTTTCTTCTCCAACTCATTTCGTACACCGACTTGGCTACCCATAAATTGTCCAGGGTAGGGAATCAAGGGTACCTACCTACCTACGGTAGTAAGTGGCGGATTTCGGATTTGCAAGCTTCCTGGGTTTCTAAGGGTTCTTTGTAGTGGATATTATATGACCAATCACATATACAGAGTGGAGCCGCTAGGCGGTCTTGCCGCAAGGCGCCAGGTGCATCAACTTTTTTTTGTTAGCGGCGAAAAAAAATAAACCAGGCGCGCTTGAATCGCTCGCAGTCTTACTTAAAACTTTCACCCTTCCTCACTTTCATCTCCTTTTCCCTCCGACATCATCTCCAACCCTCGGGCGCGCATTCCTTTCATCATCCAGAGAGCCGATCTCGTTATCACGAGTCATCTACTGCGTTTCCCACGACTCTCTTTGTCCCTAACAATACCTTTTTCTTGCTGTCGACGGGTCTTTTCCAAACGACTCCGTCTCATCCTTCTCTCCCTGAAATAATGTCTGGCTACGAAGGCGGCGGATACGGCGGCGGCGGCGGCGGTGGTCGCGGCGGCGGTCGAGGCGGCTATGGTGGTGGTGGCTATGGCCGTGATCGCGGCGACCGTGGTGGTGACCGCAATGGTTATGGCGGCGGTGGTTACGGAGAGTAAGTCGATTTTTCTTTGTGGTTTGCGCTCAGATTGGTGGTCTTAGCTTGGGAGACGTGGCCGCCCTCATTCGAGGACAACGCGTCAACACATCAACCACCACATCTTGGCAACGTCTTTCCATCGAATTTTGCTAACATAAAATGCAGCCGAAGCAACGGAGGTGGTTATGGCGGTGGCGGCTACGGCGGCGGTGGTGGTGGTGGTTACGGAGGCGGCTATGGAGGAGGTGCCGGTGGTGACCGTATGGGCGCCCTTGGTGCCGGCCTCAAGAACCAAGAATGGGGTATGTGTTTTGATCACCAGCTTGTCCTGTTTCCACCTACTAACATTTTCTCAGATGTCAGCACAATGCCCAAGTTCGAGAAGTCGTTCTACAAGGAGCACCCCGATGTTGAGAACCGATCTGACGCTGAGGTCGAGGCCTTCCGCCGCAAGCACCAGATGACCATCGCCGGCACAGATGTCCCCAAGCCCGTCGAGACCTTCGACGAGGCTGGCTTCCCCCGATATGTCATGGATGAGGTCAAGGCACAGGGCTTCCCTGCCCCTACCGCCATTCAGTCTCAGGGCTGGCCCATGGCCCTCTCCGGTCGCGATGTCGTCGGTATCGCTGAGACCGGTTCTGGAAAGACCCTTACCTATTGTCTCCCTTCCATCGTCCACATCAATGCCCAGCCTCTCCTCGCCCCTGGAGATGGTCCCATTGTCCTCGTCCTTGCTCCTACTCGTGAGCTTGCTGTCCAGATTCAGGATGAGATGAAGAAGTTTGGACGATCTTCTCGCATCCGCAACACCTGCGTCTACGGTGGTGTCCCCAAGGGACCTCAGATTCGCGATCTCTCCCGAGGCGTCGAGGTCTGCATTGCTACCCCCGGTCGTTTGATCGATATGCTTGAGGCTGGCAAGACCAATTTGCGTCGTGTTACTTATCTTGTGCTCGACGAGGCTGATCGTATGCTTGACATGGGTTTCGAACCCCAGATTCGCAAAATTATTGGTCAGATTCGACCCGACCGACAAACTCTGATGTGGTCCGCTACTTGGCCCAAGGAGGTTCGCGCCCTGGCCTCCGACTTCCTTCAAGACTTCATCCAGGTCAACATTGGTTCCATGGAGCTTGCTGCCAACCACCGAATCACCCAAATCGTCGAGGTCGTGACAGATATGGAGAAGCGTGACCGTATGATCAAGCATCTCGAAAAGGTTATGGAGAACAAGGAGAACAAGATTCTTATCTTTGTCGGCACAAAGCGAATCGCCGACG
Source organism: Fusarium sp. NRRL 66182 (assembly GCA_013266265.1). NCBI lineage: Eukaryota > Fungi > Ascomycota > Sordariomycetes > Hypocreales > Nectriaceae > Fusarium > Fusarium sp. NRRL 66182. The sequence goes on from JABFAK010000236.1 coordinate 31,320, forward strand.
AGATCACACGATTCCTCCGTCAGGATGGCTGGCCTGCGCTCTGTGAGTATAACCCTTGTGAGATGCTATAAAGTCAACTGCTAACAAACGCAGCCATTCACGGTGACAAGCAACAGAACGAGCGTGATTGGGTACTTGACCAGTTCAAGACCGGAAAGTCTCCCATCATGGTGGCTACTGATGTGGCCTCGCGTGGTATTGGTAAGTATCATCCCCCCCCTCCCCTCCCCTCCCTCATGGCAACTTCCAGCAAAAGCACTTGCTGTACTTTACTCTCGTGTTTAGGGGCTCTCTTGACTGTGCGAATCTGCCTGATAACTATCGTATCCAATTGGTTCTCAACCAACGGGGTCTTGATCCGTTGTGTAGCCTTTACCTTGCTATACTCACGTGTTTCCACTCTTGTACCGTTCTTACTTCCGTGGTACGAGTGTGGAGGTGGCATACTGTTGCCCTTGATCAAGCTGCTGGTCGAGGTTTTCTTGTCCCCAGGACCCGATGACCCGCGTACTCCAGGATGGCATTTTGACGCACTTTCTATTGCCCCATGTCCGCAAGGAGTGAAGTACAGATGGCCTGCCAATATGCTTAGCTATCCACCTTCATCTTCCGCGCTGGAACGTTGCTATACAAACCCCATCTTCGCCTGCTAACCATTCTTGCTAAAGATGTGCGCAACATCACTCATGTGTTGAACTACGATTACCCCAACAACTCGGAGGACTACATTCATCGTATTGGACGTACCGGTCGTGCCGGTGCCAAGGGTACCGCCATTACCCTTTTCACTACTGATAGTGAGTATTCCCTCGTCTACTGATAATGCCTCTGGCATCATGCTAACATCCTTTCTAGACCAGAAGCAGGCTCGTGATCTTGTCAATGTTCTCCAGGAGGCCAAGCAGCAGATCGATCCCCGTCTTGCTGAGATGACTCGATATGGCGGCGGCGGCGGTGGCCGCGGCTACGGTGGATGGGGACGTGGTCGTGGCGGTGGTAGAGGTGGGTATCGCCGACGCTGAATCAGCTAGACGCCTATCGGGCTGACTCGACCTCCAGCCAACGCCAACAACATGCCCATCGGTAACCGTCGATGGTAAGGTGATCCTCCATCTTGGAGCCATGGCTCTTTCGTGATATGGATCAAAAAAAGCCTTGCATCTCTCGGGTCTTCGGATCCCTTAAAAGTACATGACACATGGCGTTTGCTTGTTAGAGGACAGGTGGTTCGATTAGACTTTGACTTGTGATTTGCGAGTCTTGATTATGTTTTGATTGCGGACTGGGTTTGTCACGCATTTTTGTGGCATCTTTTTCTTCTACGTTGCTCGAAATAATGGCTCTAGACTGGGATGATGATATTGTACTGAGTGGCATGAGCAACACTCGACGGAGGCTAGGGGAGAAAAATGCTTTATTGAAGGCTTCACGTTTTTAAAAGGCCGATGACAATCTTGCTCGGGGCGGAGCAGAATATTCAATAGACTACTGTAGTTGTTTCAAAATAGCAGAGCCTACGACCAAGTTTAACTATATCGATATGTGCATGGTGTGATCATTCTATCCCTTCTTGGGTCTCTCATCTGTTGACCATGGACTGCTGCATGGTGGTTTGTTGCATTTGAACAAGATCGCCTCATCGTCGAGGCACTACTTCGGAACCGTCTCGTCCGTCCATGGGCTGTCGTCACATTTGTCCAGCTGTTCATGCCACTGCTTCTCTACACATTTGGGTTCTGCTCTGTCGTATACCTACCTACCTACACTACTCTTGTCCGCCTTGCGCTCAGGGTCGATATTCTGATGTTGTTTGCGAGTTATCTCAACTCATTCATGGCTCGGTTTCGAGTGATGGTTGGCCCAGCGGTCGGTAACCACATGGCCTGAGAGATACACTTGTCTTGGTTGCCATGGGCATATTTCTGTCTGTGATAGCCAGTCGAGTCCGATCCGGTCGTCTCGTTGTGGCCATTTGCAGGGGGGCTCTTGATTCCTCGGGTGCTTGGCCCCTTGTTTGATTGAACCCGCATCACCGTAACATACATGAACTGCTTGAGCTCTTGCGTGGACTGAGCTCCTCCTCGATCCACTCAGCTGTGCAAACTTGGTGCCTCTGCTGCTGCTGTGGTCGTGATGCTGAGCATAGATTTCTCGAGGCTTGAGGCCATGTGCTGATTGCATTTGAAGTATTGCCTGAAAACTTCAACAATACTACCTCTTGTCGAGTAGTCGATCAGTGCCGGCCGGAACTCGGTCAGTGCCATGCTGATAGACGTGTTTCCGTGTTGACGGTGACGCAAGGAGCAGTGGCTTTTGAAGCAGTACGTCTATGACTTTGATTGCTCAGGTATGGAACCACTCCCAAGTGTTGTCCGGTAGCGTTCAGTGCCATTGTTGTGTCTTGTGGTGATGCCTGTCAGCGCGAAGGATGGTTGCACCAGCTTGATACATATATACCCGAAGCTGTATAGCTTGCCGTCCCTACGTTTTTGCATAGAGACCCTATCTGATTCTCGGTGGTTGTTTGGTTCATGCACTCACTCGCCCGTCGAGGAAGCTCTCTGTCAGAGTACAGTAGCAGATGACCGGCCTTTGAATAATGAATAGCATAAATATCGACAGCTCATCACGTCACATTCTTGCCATCCTCGTGTACGTTGAGTGTAAAATGTCTTGAGATTGGTGTTGAACTCGAGGGGAGCTCCAGAAGAGACATACTCTCTCATCACCTCATCACCGTACTCCATGCCATCAGCTAGGTAGCTTGCATATTGCTTGTCACCGCCACGACGTGTTTCCAGACCCCTTGTTTATGACACATACATCTGTATCTATGCATGGGTTATCCGTCATGAATATTCATTGGCATCTCTCGATTTGAACTACCTCGAAAGTTCGATAGGCTCGATAAAACAATATCTTGTAAAAACAATGCTCACAGCTCTGGTTTGAACATGTGTCAAATACCAATATCCGTTCTCGGTCCGTATGTAGCTTCGGATGCCTTTACCTCATCGAGATATGGTGCATTGACGATCATAATCAAACGCATGTAGGATGAGCCGATGAGCATTCGTTTGATGACAATAGTTGTCCATGACCATGCCTGTGATAGATAGCTGAGTATACAACACTGCTTGCCCAAGTGCCGTGGATAAACCGGTTGGCATGATGGCTTGACAAGCCATTGCATTATCAAACTCCCAAGTCGAAACTTTGAAAACACAGACTCGCATGTCCAGAGAAAGACGTATATATAATGAAGCAATCACCGCAACATGGGCGTGAGGCAATACTGCAGCAATTGGCGCATGAGCATCAGAAGCCCAAGACCGACTCACTTGCTCATCTAACTCGTGATGATGATTTGGAAAAGAGCTCACCAAGAGAGCAACTACAGGGTAGTGAAGGAATCGTAGTGATCAAGATCGACGTACAGTAGCTAGACCCATCTTTGCCCCTGACCAAGGAATGGACGTTGATCAAGTTGGATGGACATTGAGATGCTGGCTGTCATGGTGCAGATAGGCGCGGTCACATCATCAATCTCGATTGAAATTCGCCAGTGACGTAGACGGAATTCTGCGCCTGAATGACTTTGTCTCGATACGCCAGACAGCAACAAGAGAGCCATATGAACTATCGGAGCGACACGGCACAGCTTTGGGTTGGCCGAGTCAGCCATCATAGGCGGATGGGCTGATGGACGGTTTCGCCGAAGCTTGACGGTCGACACCCTAAACTTAGAAGTTCCAGAACAGTCCAAGATGAAAGTTATCATTTGAGACACAACGCAACGCCAGACGTCGGAGCCAGCCTCCCAAGTTGACCATATCCCCGAAGGTCATTCATCAGCTTGCGATTGAGATTGAGCTTCATGTCTGCCTGCCATCCCAGGCTCGCTGAGTTGAGCTCAATCTGGCACCGAAAATATTCGGAGGCGGGAACAGACCAGCAAACGCCTCGCAGCTGGCTGGTCACCACTGTAGAATCAGACGGAGATGAATCGTCGAAGCATGGTGTCCGTACAGGAGAACTACAGGCAGAGACGAGAGATAAAGAACCGTAGGAGAGAGGCTGTTCAGTTTCCACCGCCTGCAGGGATGAAGGAGAAACAACAGCCACTCGCCGCAGTGACAGGGGCCATGAACCCAAAGTGAAGAGAGTCCAAGTGCCCCTCGCTGCCTCGACCGTGGATGCACCCCAGGAATGTGGGCATGAGATTGACTCTGGCGTGGCATTTCCCAGAGGCTTGGTGCCAATGTTGAACAATGCTTCTCTGAGCTGGCAGTGCTCCGTGTATCTGGATCATCCCCCCCCTGTGCCCATCATGTTCAAGCTTTCTCCAGACGGACGCGACCAACAGCCCTGACCACCACCGCGTAGTTGTGTCTCATGTCATGTCGCGTCGTGCTTTTCTGCTCTGCTCGCTCAACTCTTGTCAACGCATGTAGCTATCCGTATGCGATTGTTTGATGTCAGGAAACATTATTATGACACCTGACAATTCTCCTTTGTCGCTTGCCGCGGCGAGCCCAAAACCGTACATCGAATCTGTCGGTGTGTGTTTGCGCTGCCCGTCATGATGCTGTATATTTCAACGCATACGACTCCCCCCCTTCCGCTCAAGGTTCGCTCCCTCGACAATTCATCGTCGTGTAGACTGTAGAGCGACATAGCCCTGCTTCAGCACCCAGTCATGGAAATCTCCTGAATGTCACCATCAGTGAACCAGGTATCCGCCTCCCCGATTGATTACCTTAGTTATTGCACCCCCCCAATAGTAAACCATCCTGACTCGGCACCGATATCTCTCTTGTCATGACATTGATGAGCTATAGCCTATATGCCTCCTCCTCCTCCTCCTCCTTGGATGCTGGTAGATTTAAGCGTTTGAAACATCAGCGCGCGCGCAACAAGATGGTTGAAGAATGCGCTAACCCGCCAAGTAAGCAAGCAAGCACGCACGCACGCACCCAGACGAGCCGCGATAGCCAGGCCAACCAAGAACCGGCCTTGGTACCGTGAGCCATGAACCATGAACCATGACGGGGACGCTAATGGTGACACCCTTCCCTGTCCTGTTGCTGTTGCTGCGCTTGCTGGGTATGGGGACGGGATCCACCTCCTGTACTCCGTAGAGAGCCCCATGATGTTGGAATTGAGGACCAGGTCTTCTCAATCGCAATCTCCCGCATGCAGAGAGACTCTTGTGTTGACTATGCTGTAAACGTGCGATTCAGCAGCACTTGATAATTACGTCGGTGGCGGACCTGAGATGCCGGATGGACACTGCCGACGGCATCGTTTCGTACTCAGGTCTCATTTCCCTCCACCTGCACTGCAGCTTTACCTCAATGTCGGATAAGTTACTGAACCGTACCTGGACTCCTCTGGTTTGCTTGGCCTTGACATTGGACAACTAGCGAGGTTGGGCGATAGGCTCAGCCGAACCAATGTGTGTGGTATCTCGGAGATCGGTCTTGGGATCAAGGTAATCAGAAATCAGCTTGAGACCTGAGCCGCCATGTGCGGCTGGGAATCACCGGCATCAAGATCCAAATGATAATAGGGGCAAGCGACCATGTTGCGCCACGAGATCTTCCAACTCGGTGCCAACCTATCCCGGTCAAGAGCGAAAGCGAGAGAAGTATTCTAGGGACATGGCGAGAACCTCAGCAAGCTTGTCGTAAGCAGATGCTATTCTGCCTTTGGTCGTATAGTGAGATCGCCTTTGCCGTCTTATGTTTCATGATGTGAAGCCACACACGGTCCATGGCCAAATTTCTTTGAGGACCCTGTACTCCGCGGAATATCTCTCCCCGCATGTCCACATCGAGCCAAATCCAAGCTCGGTGCGGAAAGTAGTGATAGAGAGACCCAGACAACAGTTTTGCAGCTTCATTCTCGCCTCGACTGAAGTAAGGGACCACCAACGACGAGCATACTTGCGCTTGGCATGATGTTTCCAAAGCACTGTAGCAGAGCTTGTAAGTGGAGGTGAGCCATGCTGAGTCGCCAGGTCCGCGCTAGTAGGCCAATTTACGAAGACAAGTCCAATTGCGCTTGAGCACCACGCTCAATTTGACTTGCGCTAATGAGCTGAGTCGTCTGGCTCCATGCCCACCGTTCTGCAGATCGCTAGCGTCGCTCAGCCCACCAAGATCTCAGTGTCCTCGCGGTGTGGTGGGCCCCCATTCATCATTCAGAAGAAGTGAGATTGGCCCGTAGATCAGTGAGATGACCAGTCATCTGTAGTCATATCCCTCGTATCATCGGCCAACAGTGCTGGAGTTTGATGCTATACAGGTGCTTCCAAGCAAAGTGAACCCGTGCTGTCTTGTTCCGCTCTCCGTCTTTACTTGACGTTGCACCTGCACATGACAAGACGCCGGCGTGCGGGAGATTCCCAGGCCCACGGGAAGCCCTGAGATCGTGGCAGTACCGGCTTCTAGCTAGCTCGCGTTTGCTGGGGATCAGAGACACCGTCGACGCAGACTAGGCCGACTGCCGTCCACCGTCACACTCGATGGCTTGCTGTAGCCTCACACGTTCCTGGATGCAAGTGACATCCCAACGACTTATGAGCCCCGTGTGGTTAAAGATCTGCTGGACCACTTGAAGCTAAGGCCTTCGAAACAACGCTAGCCAGCTACTGGCTGGTTGAGGTTCTTGCTGCGTGTTTTCCCATCCTTGAATCAAGAGTGGATAAGGTCCGGCTTGCTGTGTTTCCGACATGTCGGTATCTGTGCGACGCTGCAATACAGTATGGGCGCCCGATCCCTGAATATCAATCTTTGCATGTCTGACCTAGCCATGTAACAAGCAGAGCCTAACAGGAGAATTGCGTGCAGACCACAGAGGCTGTCAAATTGAACTTACTGGCCACACTAGATTCTTAGTCGACGCTCCAGAAGAATTAAGCAGTTGATCGCGTCTAGACTTGGAAGCCCCTGGTCCAGTAGCTGGCCCATCTGATTAGATGCATTTGCGCGTGGGATGATGGAAGACACCAGGCCAGGCCCACACACGCGTCTCTATCAAGTGTCGTGATATCTTCCCAGGTAGTTGGGCCATGACCCTGCAGAAAGGACGTGATCGTCTTTTAATCTTTACAAACCTTCCATCTGTATTGTATTGCATGCTTACGAGCTTCCTTTTCTGGGCAATCCTCGTCCTCGTTTCGGCTCTTTACTCGCTCAGATATTTCTCGTTAAGATCTCATGAATTGTCGGGCCCATTCAGCCAACGAGATGAACCAGCTTGTCTTTGAATTGACACAGGCTCATCGGCCACCAAACTCTTTTACCTACTCCAGTGCTGGTGGGGACTCCCGAGCCGGTAAACCGTCCGTTTTCTAGCCTCACGCCCGTGATTGGGGGCTTCGTGGAAAGTTTATCCATTCTTAGTTAGCGGTAAGAGCCACCAAGCCCTTGTGCGGTTCCCAGCGGGCTGGTATCGTTGTGGTGGGCGCCTCAGAGTTTCTTGCTGGAGTTGATACATGCTATGTAGGAGACTTTTAATGGCTCACTTTGCATCTGTATGTATTTGCCGTGATACTGAGATGTCGCATCTGGGCAGGGCAGTTGACTGCGATGCTCACCGCTTCGATACTGTGCTGCGGGTGTCAACAACCAAGAATTTCCGGCTCGATGTGGGCCACGGTTGAAGAGAGTGACGAGCTTCAAATATCGTTCTTTGGTGACCTGTCTGCGTACTGTATGTATATTTATTTACCCTGGCCTGTTGTAGGTCTAGACAACTACTCCCCTGCAGAGCTGGCAAAGTGCGCATCAATGGAGTCTGTCCCATTCTTTGCTGACCCATGCTCAAAACAATGTCGCAAAAGAAACCAGGCATGCCTTATCATATTCCTCTGCAACCTCGCCCTGCCTAACAATTGGACGTTCGGTTGAATGCATTGACAAGGCGGTCAGGACGGGAGCCTGTGAAGGAGGGGGTTGCATCCAACAGGCATTGAAAAGGGGAGACGGATGTGATCTGAAACCCCACACGAGATGATTCTCGTTGAAAGAGAGAGGTAAGCTCCATGTCGCTTTATGCCGGTAGTCAGTTGTAAGCCTAAGCCAACAAGCAACAGCGCAAAAACGACATCAATTCCCCGCAACTTGAAAAAGAAGACTAACTTGAACTGCTCTGGCAAAGTCAGATAGGACTGGTATGCTAACGGAGATGCAGTTCAAAACGAGTCAGGCCTAAGGTAGCAATTCGATTGCTGTGTGACAGGGAGCTAGGCGCACTCGGGCTGGCCTCCATGTGCGGGCGCGTGAACTGGCGCCCAAGTGACCCATCGCACCATTGGGAAGTCTATCCCCCCACACGGTGATCTCAGACGCCATGTCTTTTCGACATTTGAGACGATGGGGAATATCAGACCCCCTAGTTGACGGCCCAGTACCTTTGCACATGATTTCTGGCTTTGAATGAGACCAGCTTGAGCAAATACCTAGCTCAAGGTTTCTGTGTGCATGTCTGCCAAGGAAGAAATACGTAAGAGACAGTTCTGCTCACATATCAGGCGCACGGACGAATTGCTGTGGTTGACGTCGGTCTTGAGAAGGTGTGGGCACCCTCTAGCACAGTGCTTCCAAGAACGATGATGCAAATCTGGCCCCCAAAGCAGGCGGCCAACGGCGGTGGAAGTCCCTGTCTGTTGTCGCGGAGGAGTCGCTACTCGTGAGAGAGTCGCACAGGGACCCAGCCACCGAACCACAAAGGCTAGAATCGGCATGGGTTGCGCATCAGTGGGTACTCCACGTGAGTGTCCATTGAGACTGTCTTGCAAGCTCAGAGGGGACACAGAAATAAGTCGACACGTGGAGCGTTCTTGAATAGTTCAATTCGATTTGTGCAACAGAAAATCTTTTATTTGGCAAGATACACCACCATAGGCATGCATGGAGCAGGCAGCCGAAAGATTCTGATACCTCTACCGGTCAATTTATGACCAAGAGTATAGCTTCACTCAAGCCACAGGCGACCCCTGTCTGGCCAGCAGTATTTGGGCTTGCCGTTCAGTCCCTTGTTTGGGTGAGGCTCGTCGATTGGCTCGCTCGTAGATGTATTTGTCAGACACCGTATTGATGCATTGCGGTGTGGTGCTGCAGAACTGTCGTTGAATGCGGAGTCATGGCGCTGCCAGTGGTATTGCTGGATTGACGAACAGGTTAGCCAAGGTACCTGGCTAATAGAGCAACCAAGGTAATCCACTAATTACCGTACAGTACCTAGGGAGACGCCAGCAAGCTGGGCCTACTGTGCCTCTTTGGGGCATCCAGGCCCGTTTAGTTTATCCCAGAGGTTCGGGTCGCTTAGGATCTTGTTTAACTAGACCCTGAAGTTTCCAGGACGGATCATTCGACCAAAATGGTGTCAAGCGTGCCAGGATGCTGGACATGTGTGGCTAGATCAACCAAAGCTGGAGAAGCCAAGAAGCGACACCTGTCTGTGACGCCGTGCAAGGCTATCGATAAAAGGCGTCGAGTCACTGACTGGCGAAGCTGAAGCTATCAACCACGTACTATCTGGCCACAGAGGAGTTGCTGTGTTTGTAGGTTGGTGGATGCTCCAGGTCGTGCTGCTGGAGATAGGCTAGTGATGAGTTGAAGAACGACCTTGGACGCTTCCCCGCTACTACTAGCTTCCCGCTCCTTCCACTTCAGAGCAGAAAAACCTATTTAACACTGACCTGGAAGATAAGGTACCTACCTACCTACCTACCTACCTACCTACCTAGGCAAATACGGTAGATGTATAGCGTTTCACTGAGATAGAAGGAAGTTGTACCAATGTCGAGAAGATACTGGACCCAATGGAATCGCCTTTACCAACAAGGTACACATCCATTACCTTGAGTTCATGGAGAAATTTGACTTTAACTTCCCATTACAAATCCATGGTGTAGCCGGGCCTACGGGCTATAGAACCCTGTTTATAGAATCGAGTTACACACATGCAGCAGTAAACAAAAACAATAAATGGTAAGCAGAAAAATGGCCAGCTGACTGAATTTCAAGTTAATTGTTGCCGCTTGTGTTGCCCTTCGTCCCTCCATACTTTTTCAATCACTTGCTGGCAATTCTACGACTGCATCGTCCACCTATATCGCAACCTATCAAGGGTATTATTGTTGTTTTGTACGTCTGCTGCCACTGTTACAGTACCAGCCACAGCCCATAGTACCTTGCCATGGTACGCCCACAGCGTCAAGTCAACCGAATTGCTGACGACACGGCGTATCTTAGACTCTGGTCTCTTTCTGACACTGTTTCATCCTCCCAAGCGCCGGATCTCATAGCGCCCGTCAACCTCAAGTCTGAGCAACCAACTCTAGGGCTGAACTAGAAGCTGCCTATCGATTGCATCCCCTGAAGCCAACCCGATAAAGGCGGATACGGAAACTTAGCTCGATCAACGGCGCCGGCACCCAAGTCTCTGCTAGATGGCATGGTCTGCACGTCAGAGACTTGTCGATTCCACATATTCCACGTTGGCACGTCGCAACAAGCTTACCATAGTCCGGCGTGTGTTGCGCAGCAAAATCGCTGTTACACAACCGTGTCGCGGAGAATATTCTGATCCATCCTTGAGCTTGGCTTGCACGCGACAGCAACTAGCGTCTGCTGAGAACCACGACGCCGGGCTCTTTCACACCATACCACTACAGTCTCCAGCCACATTCAGCATACTTTGAGTGCCTTGTCTTTGATTGCACGTAAAAGTCTCGGTATCCTGGCCCGAGTCAGTCCAGGTCACAAGAGGATTTTGCAATCTCTCCTCCATCGGTCGTGGCAATCCGGGCACCCGGAGACTCCATTTTCTTTGATCGATGACCTCGTCCATCACTCCATTGGAACCCTGTTGACCCTGGAAAATTGGCAATCAACCTGTCTAACCCCTCCCTCTCTGGGAACAATCAGCCAAGCCCCCCAAGCTGCATTCGACGCAGACATCCTGGACGCCTCTTCTGGCGGTGGAACCAGCCACCCCAATCTTTGATTGGGCTTGCTTTTGGAAAAGGCCGCAGATCTGCTCCAAGAGGTCAAGGATTATTTTTGCGCACTGTATTCAGTGGAAGAGACGTCCCGTCTTGGGAGGGTGGGCATTCCTTGAGCGCTTCTCCCAATACAGGGTTGTTCTCGAGGTGGAACTTGGTTCCAAGAGCGCAGGGCACCACGGGCACGAGGTGACTACCCATGTTCTCCCCCCGGCCGCCTTCACCACCAAGCCGGCTTCGTGATGACCCTCAACAGCTCGCGTTGCAGTCGTATTCTGAACGTTGTACCTCTTGGGCACAGAAGACGGTGCTCGGCAGGATAGCGAAGCGGGAGGGCCGACAAAGGGACAGCAATCAATTAAGATACTTCCGAGGGAAAGAAAAACGAGACAACCGGAAAAACAATCGCCACATTTCGTTTTGTCCCTTTCACATACAGCTGCTTGCACACTCCGCCACAATTTGAGAGTCTTGCGTGTGATATGGGCCCAGCCAGGGGGATATTGATGAGCAAAGCAAAGACCACCTCCTCCCAGCCAGCAGGTTGCAGCACGCAGTAGCTTCCAGGTTGACTGACAGGGGGGGTAAGGGTTTCCCGTTTGTCTGTCTGGGTCTTCTTTTCGCTCCTTTGCATGACGGCGGCCATCAAATTTTTTTCTTCTTTTTCATAACTTTTTTTTATTTTACTTTTATGTATCCTATATAATTCTTTTCGTGCCCAAGGTAGAAAGAAAGAAAGAAAGCAAAGAAAAGAAGAAAGAAGCGCCATCATCGGACGGTACTTCTCCTCGTTTTCCTCACCCGCTTCAATTCAATCCATCCTTTCTTCCTCTTCACGGCACCCCCTTTGATCCCCTGGGCCTCTTGCTCTTTCTCGTAATTACTCGCCGCTTTCGCTCAGAGAGCCACGAGTCAGCGGCAGATCCGGCACCGGTCTGCGTGGGGCATCCTCGGCAGAAACGATCGCCCTCGACCCAGCAGATTTTCTGGCCTGTGAACCAAGTCCACCATCCGCTCGCGCTACGACGGAAATACCCCGACTTGAGCTTCATTTGCTGGTTCTTTGGTTCCGTGTTGTGTGTTTTGCTGTGCTGTGCAGCCTGTACTGGTACTGCTGGATGCTTGCACCAAACCATCTCGCACACCCCCTCCTTTCTTCAGACAAGCCCGCGCTATCCACCATTTTCGATAAGCGCAGAATCCCACTGCCACTGCCCTGGGTTGACTTCCATTGGGTTGGGCTGGCCTGGTCACTTCCTCTGTTTCGCGTCGACCCGTTGAGCTTCACCTTCGGCATGTTCCAGCCTAACAAACACCAACTGTGACGGGTCAGATAGGTCTGTTTCCCCCCTGGCTTCGGTCTGAAAATTGACCCAAACTCGACGCGTACGCTACGTACTTTTGATATCTTTTTTACCTACCTGCTGGCTGGTTCCACCCGAGAACTGACGCCCTTGTGCCTCCAGTTGTGGGAGGCCATCGCTCCGTCATCCATCTTCTCCCCTAGGGTCCTTATAAAATTCTTTCGGTCCCGCACCTCTCCCAAGTCACCGTCATCACAGAAGCTTTCTCGCGCAGACACGTACACCCCCTCCCCCCTGTACAGTCGCGAGTCGCTCAGAACAAGACGAGAGTCAGTGCATCGTGGGAAGATACACTTTGACACACCCTTGTCCATCTCAGGCTCCTAGGCGCTAGACCCTCTTTGCCTCTGGACGCTCGGCAGAGCCCACCGTACCAGGCCGATTTCAACATCGCACTATATTAGTGTGTCGCTCCCCAAGAAACTACGGGCGACTTTAGCCCCGACCTCTCTCTGATCGTGGAAAAGCGAGACTATCCTTGCCCTAGGCTCCATTCCCCCATCTCTATCTCCCCTCCCTAGCAAGATCCGCGCCCAAGGACTCGGCCTAGGTGCTCGCATCACACACTTTAGCCATAAGCCAACCTTTGGTCTTGCAAACGGCGCTACTACTGCCGCCGCCAACAACATATACTGCCGCGCCGCCGCAAGTCTTATTGCAAGCGCTCAGCCATTACCCTTCTTTCCCCTGCTACCGGCAAACACCAGCTTGACGCGGGTTAAGAGGCTCAACCTGCCCGGCCATTACTTTATCATCAGCCCCGTGGAGCTGTAGCATGTCTTTGGTGCCAACGCAGCAACCTCATACCTTTGTTGACAACCACGCATCGTTGCATTCTTCTTCCAACTACGCAAAGATTGGTTCCGAGGCGACCATAGACACGCTCCTCAGCTCTCCCAACCATATGGAACGAAGTGCTCCGGAGTACTCGCAGTCAGGTTTGCCTTCGCCCTATCCAAGCAACTTCGGCGACACCAATTCTGAAGGTTCGCGGCCAGATCACGCATCTGCTGCGCAATATCCGGTCAAGCAGGAAGTCAACTACTCGACATCGGCCACTCCCACCTCCGAGTACGGTGTTTATCCTCAGTCAGCCCGATCAGGATCTTTCCCAGAGCACGTCCAGCGTTCGTACCATCCAGCCAGCAGCACCAGCAGTGCAGGCGGTATGGCGCAACAACAGAACAGTCCGTCAATGTCCCAGCATGATGGGCGTAGCCATCAGACCCATCCGGTCAAATCTGACAACGATGTTCCTATAGATCCATCAATCGCCGCTCCGAGCCCAACCTACGCCTCGTATGGGCAGCATTCACCCTATGCGCCCAACCCAGACATGACACATACTTACTCTCATCCTGGCGGCGGCATGTATGCGCAGCCAAGACCAGACTGGGCCGGCTACGGACAGCACGGCGGTGCGCCGCTGACCCCAGGTCACCCAGTTTACGCTCAGAATCCTGCTTCAGCGCCGCCTCCCGCACGGCCGAATCAGGTATGTCGAAACCTTGCGCAGGCAGACACGGTTTGAAGTGGAAGCCAACTTGGCACAGCGCGCTCGTGTTGCCCAGGTTCCAATTCAACCTACTGGACATGTTGTCTTCACGTTAGGATCGCGACTAACACGTCCCTCGTATAGGTATACTCCTTTGTTCCCATTCCTGGTGCCCAACAACATAAGCGCCCTCGACGGCGATATGAAGAGATTGAGCGAATGTACAAGTGTGGATGGAATGGCTGTGAAAAAGCCTACGGCACTCTCAACCACTTGAACGCACACGTTACCATGCAGTCCCATGGACAGAAGAGAACACCCGAAGGCAAGTTGATCAACTATCTATTCGTAGCTTTGCACGCGGTTTCAAAAGTCGGATCCAGCTAACTCGTGCTCACAGAGTTCAAGGAAATCCGCAAGGAGTGGAAGCAGAGGAAGAAGGAAGAAGAGGCCAACCGCAAGGCCGAAGAGGAGCGGCAACGCCAGGCTGCTGCAGCTGCAGCGGCTCAAAATGGAGGTCCCGACCCTCAGGGACCCGATGGCACCCCTACGTCGTCCTATCCCGGCTCTCGGCCTGTTCAGCTGCCTCCCATCGGCTATCAACCTGCCCAGTACCCGCCACCACCATCGGCTGCAGTTCCCCAGCAGCCGCTTCCCGATTACAACAACCACATGTACTCCAATTATCAACCTCACTCGCCCTATGCGCAACCTAGCCAGGGCATTCCCTACCAATGTATGTCGTACAGGCAGAGGGTGGCGTGATTGATGAACTAACCAGGCTTAGCAAATGGTGGTCAACCCCCAAGCCACTAAGGTGGATGGTCAAGCAAGGATCAGGGCTCTAGAGGAGGAAAGTCACCAAAAGTCAGGATGAAAAAAGAATACCCGCTGTACAATATTGGAACTGCCGTCGCACCCTTGTCTTCCCCTTCCCCGCGAGGATGATGGGAATCCAACTGGACGCGGCGGTTTTTGGGAGGACGGAACGTTGCCATATGAATCCTGGCCCGGTAATTGCCTCTCAACTTTGACTTGGGTGGCCCTTTTGGCTGGCGCTTTGCTTTCCGCGGATCTCCAGAACATCCGTTCAATGTCGGACCTCTCTGCTTCTTGGATTTGGTTATTGGAGTTTACGCATACACGCTCTTCGACAAGATATTGGGTTGGGGAGTTACTCGATTTCTATCTATTTTACGAGCATCAAGTTGCCGGTAAAGGAAGGGGTGGTCCTGGAGGTTCGGCGTGGTTCTTCTGCATTCGAGACGACATGTTCCTGTATTTTTGGGGCGGTGACCGATCTGCAACTGATACGCAAGTATGGCTGTGAAGCTCGCCGGCGGTTCTCTTTGATTTTACGTTTTGTCATATTTGTTATGTGCTGGTCAAACGGAGAGAGGGGGCAAGCCCGAGTTCGCTCGGCAATGTTGATAAGGCCCTGAGATTGATGGACCGAGGCAGATAGACGCATACGGACGGTACTTATGATTATATGGTGGCCAGATTATGCGTGGCCTGAGTGTGTAAAAGCACTTTGGAAACCAGCAAACTGGCTAAGCAATTCATCCTTGTATAACACAAGATGTCCTTGGCAACGTGAGAACAAGCTGGATGCAGAAATATTAAATGTGTGCGAGGTTGGGATGCATCATGTAAGTCAACATGAAGGTGTTGATATTTCTCTCATGAGCCTCGATGTATGTTGTTTATATCGATATTACGGTTTTGGCAGGAATTTGATATTTGGATAACAGATACATGGTAAAAGCGAAAGGTTTCTGATTTGAGAACGGGCGAGACTCGGGGAACCAAACTGTCGGGTCATGATCAGTCAGCCTGGTCTCCTCTAGACACACAACACTGGTCAAACGTGCAGCAGATGGGTTGCGGCTACAGGCTACTGTTATGCTGTGTCACGGACGCTAAAGACAGGCACCTAACGTTGGTTAGCAGGTAGTCAAGGGTGCGAATAACAAAGGGGTCATGGCAAGGATGGTGAGGAGTGAAGGTGGTGATGGGCCAGGCAGAAGGGAAAGGTCGGGTAACACAAAGGCATGGAAGGGCCAGGCTAAGGTGGTACCTGAGCTGACGTACATGTACATTACTGGTAGCGCATCTGATTAGCATGGAAGTGGCCTGATTTTTCTCTCTCACTTCACTAACGCCAAGTGGAGGGGGAATGCAAAGGGGAGAGATCTGTGAGATTGGCGAGACTACTGTGGTGTGTGCGTATGCGGTTCGTGATGGTGATAGCAACACAGTAAAACAAGATTCAGGGAGGGATCTGCAGCTGGGATATGAAGGGGCATGAATATGAGAAGCGATAAGTTTATGTTGTATCGTACGGTAGTTGAGCGGACATGCATGCTGGTGAATGTATGCAACTCAACTCTTTTAGATAGTTATATGTCATATAGATAAGGGGGTAGAAGACTAGGATAGGATATATATATATACGCAGGGCATGTCAAGTTTCATAGTGCAGCAGTACTGAAATACTACCTATTCGGAGACAGCTTGCATCAAGGTTAACTAACAAGCGGGTTAAAACTATATCTATTCACAGACAGTGGTAAAGCATGACAACCTTGCAATAACCGTGCATGCAGATAAGCAAGCTACTGTAACGTCTGATCCCAAGAAAACACTAACAAGGGGGGGGGGCGTGTACAGTGAGCCAGCCTAGAAAAAGAATTCGACTAGAAAACGGAACCAACTCTACCGAGGCCATAGCGACGGAAAAGTGAACGGGAAAAATTAAGACTAGAAAGAGAAGAGAGGGAGAGAGAGAGAGACTGTGTGTGTGTGTGTGTGTGTGTGTGTGTGTGTGTGACGCCGTTGCGGATGGACAAGGGGTTATTCATGCGGCGCTAGGAGAATTTAGCCGCCCTATCCGTAGGTATATATATATATATATATGTACGTAGCACAAAGACATCTATCAACAGACGGGATAAGACAGGACAAGACAAGCCAAGCTATGCGCCGTGCGTTGGTTCTTAGTTTCAGTACTACCTTGTTAGACATGGGGAGGCTGAGACGGCGCTGAAAGTCTCTTTTTAGCTGGGGGGGTTTTCTTAGTTTTGTCTTGGGCTTGGAGGGTCTGGTAAGTTTGGATATAGTAGCGGAAATGGACGGGAAGGGCTTTTCGGCCCAAACCGTTGCAGCGGTTGTGACTAGGTAGGTTTGGTTTAAGACTTGTCAGACTGAGACGGGTGTAGACGCGGAGAAGACGGAGAATAAGAATTTTAAAGTGATACAAAGACATTTGTATGCTTTGTTCTCTGGGGTTGTTGTGTGATGTGTGATGTGTACTGCGAGATGACTTGGATATCGTGTTACAGACGAGGCTGAGAGTTTGGTCACAGGATACACAGTTATTTCAACCTATGGAGCCATCTAGCATGGAATAAAATATGTCAAATTAGCAGTATGCCTGAACATTACGCCGCAATTCATAGGTACTTTCTCTCCCTCGCCTGGTTTATAGAATCCAAGAGTGACTGACCGTAGATGTCATGCAACGATCTAAAATCATCATCACAGTCATCTGCTTGCTTCAACTGTGAAAAATAGTAAATGATTTGTTATTTAATTTCCCTATTCTCCTCCATGGTCTCTGCTGATGACGTGTGGACGTGTACTCAGCGTGCTACACGGTTAGAAAAAACTAGAAAAAACTACACAAGATAACGAGAAATTATGGTCAAATCATGATGAAACTTGATTCACAGAGGTAGGTAGGTACTGAATCTGATGTAATCATTCGAATTATAAATATTGGCCCATTCGTAGGCTGTAGGTAGGTAGATAGGTACCTACATACCTCTCTCTATAGGTGCTTCTACCACTGAACCACGGATCTACTCATGTACCTGCCTGCCTGCCCTTTTTTCCCTCCCCCCGCTACCCCACTATCCGATCCAATCCATTCAACATGTTGCTATGTTGCTGTGTGTAACGATCCCAACCTCAACAAGACATCAATGACATTCTCATATCTCCGAAACGAGGGAAGAGAGCAATATTAATCCTGAGCTCCTCTGCTTCACTCGTGCGCATCAGGATAATCCCCTTCGCTACCTTGTCAAGATGGAGGGAGACCTCCCACCATTCCCGCCTCGTCCCAAGGGTCTGACAAAATCAGACTCCGGCGCTTCTTTTGGTGGTGGCTCTGCAAAATCGGTCCCAGTTCTAGGTAGTCATCCTTTAGGGACTCTTCACGTTCATCAGGTCGGCGAGGAAGACGACGATTGTCCCCCACCTCTTGATCCTCCTTCAGGACGGGGCGAGAACAATGGCAAATCTGTATACAAATCCTCGCAACATGGCTCCTCAGAATCCTTTCACAGCCCAGCATGGGAGCCTTTGACACATAAACTAGGAGGTGGCGACGTGGTTCTCATTCTTGACCTGCCCGAAGTCTTTACCGTTGGATACGACTCTACATCATTCACAGCCAAGCACTTTGGAGGAGTCAGGGATATACCTCCGGGAGCTCACTTCTTCTGGGTTGCTCATCCAGGAGGTCTTTCTGTTCGCTGCGGCTTCTGGATTGTCACGAATCGCGTCGACACTGTCCACGTCATGCAATGGGACCGCTTCAATGAGGTCCTCAGTGATTCTGCTCGTGCTGAAGCACGAATCCAGGTTGACAACCTTGATACCATTCACTCCAAACTGGTCCCTTATCAAGATCCGAGCGCAGTCAACGCCGCCAGTGGTGAGCTGGATCAAGGTGCTTCAGAAAGGAACTTTAATATGTGGGAGCAGCTGACTGGCAAAGTTACTGAGGGTCTTCTCAATCGGGTGACGGGACAGAACTTCGATAACTGGACAGTTCACACGGGTGATCGTGTCAAGGGATCAATACTTATGGCAGCCGAGATTGAACTTGATAAATCAATCTTGAATCCCCTACTCAAGGCCCGTGAGCTCAGCTTTGCCTTCAGCCAGGGGACAAAGACGTACTCGACAGACAACACTGGCGCTGACCGAACACTCGAAGCTATGGATGCAACTCCTTATATTTTATCATTGATCAACGCATCTGATATTGGACTTAGTCCTGATGAAATTGTCGGGGAATTTCAGTTCTCCTTCGTTGTGGGAGTGCACCTTGGAAACGATTCATGCATTCAGCAGTGGTGGCATATGCTCCTCAAGATCTTCCTCCGCGCTCATCTTCTCCCCGTCCGTCAACCATCTCTTGCTGCAGCCTTCATCCGCAGCCTGACAGCACAGCTAACATACAGTGCCTCCTGGCTCGAAGGTTCAATTCTCGATACTGCCGAGTCACAAACCCGGGATCTGCGACTCACGCTTACTGTTTACAAACGTCGCCTCGAGGAGCTTCTACAGGACTTGGGCAGCCAGGCCACTTCTGAGCAGCTGAGCGTTGCGACAGCCTTTGCAAGTCTCGAGGCTGTTGTCACTAGTACATTGGATTGGGATCTGCGTGGAGACTACTTGCGTCGTGGCAATGTCATGATGGAGGATGGCGAGGAAGTTGAGTTGGAAATCGCCGACTTGGCAGCTGAGGACGAGCGTGGTGAGTGGGCACCGGAGATTGTTGACCTCGATGAATCTGGACGACAGCGTGATCTAGTCTCGTGGAACGACTAGGGACGTCTCTTGAGAATGTTACACGCCCCAAAACATCAGAGGGGAGTGGCGGGGACAACAATTGCAAAGGGATTCAGACAAGTGTGAAGGCACGGGATGTGTCCAACCTTTAATAGTTTTGCAGACACGTGCAGTATGATGCAGGAGTCAGCGCTTGTGGTGGTTAGGAAGCCTTGGGGTTGGAGAGCTGCGAATTGAGTCTTCTTCGCGACAGCAACGACAGCAACCAGAAATAGGAACAGGTTCAGGTTTAATGCCCTAAATAAAGCACATTAGTTACATCTTGGTTAACTTCTAAGCAACCCAAGAGTAGTGCGTGCTGCGTGTGGCGGTGAAAGCCAGCCTTACCGCCGAGTGTTTGCCCTGGCGCTTTCATGACAAGAATGAAACCGAAGGCTTCGAACTCATGATCCGACATACTTGGCCAAAGTCCTGGCTGCGGATATCACGTAAAAGAGAATAAGAAAACCATATGTCGGAGCGAGTCCAGCGACAAGATAATACATTAACATCACAGGTCTTTGCAGTATAAACCGCGTCGTTAACTTTTAAGATTTCATTTGCCTGCCAGATCCTTTACAGTCCGCTAAAAGCAGGACCATGCGAATGCCAATGGGAAACCCATTCCCAAACCAGGGAAATTGTGACTCCGATCCCTTTTCCGCACTGCCTGTAGTATCCTCCACTGCAACGTCGCTCCGAATCGATGCTCTCGTGCTTCCCTTTCCGAAAAAAAATAATCTGTACCGTTTAACGGTAAGACTTCTGGAAGCGAGCACGGGCACCGGGACCACCGAACTTCTTGGGTTCGCAGCGGCGGTTGTCAGCAACAAGGAGGGTTCGGTCGAACTGGACGAGAGCCTGCTTCAGGAGGTTCTTGGAGTGCTCGTCGACGAACTTCTGGTAGTAGGCGACAAGGGACTTGGCGATGGCTTGTCGAACGGCGTAGACTTGGCTGACATGGCCACCTCCAGACACACGGACGCGCAGATCGACTTCAGCAAACTTGTCGAGGCCGACGACCAGAAGAGGCTCGTAGACCTAATGAGAAGAGTCTTAGTATTTCGTTCATTGATCGATGACCACCACCACCACCAC